>VXBR01004639.1:2724089-2782666 GCA_013400215.1 Cisticola juncidis | reverse complement strand
AAAATAAAATAAAATAAAATAGAAAAATCCTTCTTATCATGAATATTTTCCTTCTCCATTTCCCCCTGCTTCACCAACTGGACTGCCGAGGGGATTACCCCCTTAACAGAAAGAAAAAGCATATGTCAACTTGCCTCACCTACAGAGCCTTCAGGCAAAACACATCACTTTTTTGGGACTGTCAAGGATTGAATAAATCAGAGATAAGTGGGTTAAAATGTCAGCACCCACTGGGACCAAAATAAACCTACCATATTTTTTCATCCAAGTGAAATCCTATCTGCAGTACCACCAGCAGTTCATTCATTCACTCAGGAAGACAACTTAAAATTCTTAATGAATTTNACCCTGAAATAGAGCCCAGCCTGGACAGGCTGGATCAGTGGGCCAAGGCAACTGTACAAGGTTAAACAAGGTGAAGTGAAGGGTCCTACACTTGGGTAACAACAACCCCAGGCTGGAGGAAGAGTGGCTGGGAAACAGCCCAGCAGAGAAGTTCTTGGATGTGCTGTTGGACAGCCAGCTGAACACAAGCCAGAGTGTGCCCAGGTGGCCAAAAATATCAGTGTCATCCTGCTTTGTACCAGCAGGACCTGGTCAGCAGGACCAGGGCAGTGATGGTCCCCCTGTACTTGGCACTGGTGAGGCCACACCCCAAGTCCTGTGTCCAGTTTTGGGCTCTCCTGAGATGCTGGAGTGTGTCCAGAGAAGGGCTGTGAAGTTGGTCAAACACAAATCCCATGAGATGTTGCCAAGGCAGCTGAAGCTGTTCAGCCTGGAGAAATGGAGGGTGATGAGAGACATTGTCAACCTCCACACCTTCTTGAAAGGGGGTTGCAGAAAGGTGAGGCAGGCAAGTAGGGATAGGACAGGAGAAGATGGCCTCAAGTTGTGTCAGGGGAGCTTCAGGTTGGATATTAGATATATTTTATAGCTTTACCATGCTATAAATTTTATTTTTAACAACCTGTAGGCTACTAATGATCACATAGACATTGACCTTTAAAGTCTGTATTTATATGAAGTAAATTCTAAGGATTATTTTATACAATAAACACAAGGAANTTTCTTAAAAAAAAAAATAGTTGGGGTTTTCTCCCCCTGTCATTGTAATAAGCCTGTGAAAGTCATCTTGTGCAAAAGGTCAGATAAGCATGATGTGAAAGATGGTGCTAAAAGGCTTTCAAACTTTGTTTATTAATAGATATAACCTTTTCACCTCTGCTACATCTGTCACCACTAGGTTAAATATCATTTATCTTACTGGTCACCTGACTTCTTGTTATGAATACAGGGAAATGCCACAAAAAACACTGAACAGTCACAAATCCATTATAAAAAATGCAAGAGAAAAATTGCCTGAGCCCTTTTCAGAAAACATAACCTAACATGGAGTAACTAAAGCCACTGAGGGTAGCCCCCGGCTTTAAAAGCATTCACCAGGCCATTGATCATTGAAGACAACATGCAGTGACCTCACACAAACACAATGTAAACTCCCAAACTCATTGATGGCATTCCTAGCACTCTGTCTAAATTTATATTGCCTCTCTGTAAACTGTTTGACATAAGCAGTGAAAGATGGAAACAAAAAAGGGGCCTCCTCAGTATGACGAACATACCACCAAATGCAGCTGGATGCAAGTGAATTAACTTGTAGCTTACTTTGATGTTCAAAGATGTCAGGCCAAGATGTGTGTTAATGGATTTTCATAAGATTCTTGGAAGCATATTTTCCTTCTGGATAGTCAAAAAATGTGCTAGAGCATAAAAACTACCTGAGTCTATTCTGAGGAGAAGAAGAAAAGAAATGGAAAAAAAAATACACTGTGTTATTATCCATTTTTCAGAAAGAATGCTACGGCTATGTAAGTCAAATCAGGCACTCAGAAAGGCATGTGGCTGTATATATGTGTCCTTTCCTTCCTTCATCCTTCCTTCCTTCCTTCCTTCCTTTCTTCCTTCCTTCCTTCCTACCTTCCTTCCTTCCTCCCTCCCTTTCTGTTTCCTTTGAACAGCAAGAATGCACAAATGCAGGATCTTCAGTATTTTTTCGCTTACTTACACTAAGTGTGCAGCAAACACTACATTAATGCATCTGTTTTATACTCTAAAATTATCTAAATTAATTGTAAAGCAAATGTCAAAATGTGAATACACAGAATGAGAGCAGGAAGCTGAAGTAGGCAGTAGAATGATATCAGTTAGCATATTAACTGTTTAAACAATTGTGGGTTTGTTTTTTTCAAAGTTTTAATATGCTTGATATTTAAAATATCAAATATCAAAGCTCATATTATTGTGGATGGAAAGCTTGAAGACTTTTCTTTCTTTTNNNAGTTTTTTTTTTTTTTTTTTTTTTTTTTTTTTTTTTTTTTTTTTTTTAGAAGAGTGCTGCAAATTTTGTAGAGAATATATTGTTGATATTTAGATATTGTGCTCCTACAATGAGTAAGGAGACAGGAAGCAGATGCTACTGGAAAGTTCTCCCTTCTGTTTTTAAACCATCCATGATAGGAATTAACGAATTCTTTCTCTGTACTCAAGAGAAGGAATAAATCAAGGACAAATAAGTACAAGACAGGCAGAGAAGGATATTTACAAGGGCATACAGTGAGATGACAAGGGGGAGTAATTTCAAACTGAGAGTAGGTGTAGATTAAATATTAGAAAAAAATTCTTTACTGTGAGGGTGGTGAGCAACCGGAACAACTGCCCAGAGGAGTTATGGTTGCTGTATGCCTGGAAGAGTTCAAGGCCAAGGTGGATGGGACTTGGAACAATCTGGTTCCATCCATGACAGGTGGATCATCTGGAACCAGATGATCTTTCAGGTCCCTCCCAGGACATTCTGTGATACCCTGGTTCTAAGATACAGTTCTATGAATGAAGTTGTAGTGAACCTGGTTTTCATCCTGCTTCTAAAATAGCATTGTACCTTTCTTGAGAGCTGATTGTAAAGCTGCATTACAGCTCATTGCTAATCAGCTATGACATCTCACTAATTGATTATTGCTAGCATAGAATGCTATCACTGTGCACACTACAAGGACATCTCTAGACATTGCACAATTCCAACAGAAGTGTCAAAATAGAGCTGAACAACAAAATGTATCACTGCCTTCCTGTGCAGTAAAATCAAAAAATCCAGAAGCATCTCATACCTTACAGGTTTTCAGCAGTTACTGCCTTTAATCCATGAGAAAACACCAAGTTTTTTATTTCCATTTACTACAAAAAACATAGATAAAAGAAAGTGTAGTAAACACATCTGGCAAGCACATCATATCTAGGAGAACTGCTACAAGAGCAAGTACACATAGAGTATTAACTTCTAATTTGTGAGCACGTAGGACACTGAGTCCAAACCCCTCTTGCAGTTTCATATTGTTGCTGTCTCCTTTTTCACCTGTCACCTGAGAGCTCAGTCTAATGCCTGAAGCTGATAGGAGTGGCTTTAAGTGGACCTTGAGTAACCCGTGTATGACAGAGTGTGATGCCCTGCTTGCTCTATGCAGCCCTGTAGTGGAGCATCCCTTGTGTTACTCTGGTGGTTCAGCAGCTCTTTTTGGAGCATTTCTAGTCTTTTAGTGAGGGTTTTCCCTCTAGTTGCATCCAGGCTTATATCTACAAGTAATTTTTTTTCCCTGTTGAAGTCTAATATGATTCAAGTAGGGCAGCTAATAATTTTGACCCATAGGCTTAGGTTTAGTAGTTTAGTAACAAAAAAGTTACAATGAGACTCTGGGCAGGTAAAACCCCTCTGGCTTAAAATTCAATGCCATGTCTCCTGCTGGAATTGCACCCACCCACTGCTTCCAGAACCTCTTCTCTTTTAGGACAGAAGATTTCACCCTTTTCCAAATATCAGCCTTTTGTAAATCTATCTGGTCTACTTTTAACTACAATTTCACAGCTTGTATCTCCCATTCTTCACTCATCCTAGCAACTCTAATCATTACACATTCTTAGCTGTGAAGTGCAAATGGCTAGAACTTCTCATTGGGCTAGCTCAGTTCCTTTAGCCTTTTCCTTCTTTTGATTTCTATAAACCTATGAGTGCATTTTCTCCTACTTGAGGAAGAAAAAGAAAGGCTGAAACAAAAGAAGTGGACATTCATTATAATTACATTTTCTTCCATTCACTGCAGCCTACCATGTGAGTAGGTCCTGTCTGCAACTCTCATATAAACAGCTTTTGGAAACATAATATAAATTATTTCAAAATTGCTTTGGGATAGAACATTTTCTCTGAAAGAGTCGTCAAGAGTCAGGTTTCAAGAATAACAAGATTCTGAGCCGTGGGATTGACAGTGATTAATTGCATCACCAAAACTGGTTGGCCCTGTCAGAGACCTGACTGGGCACTCAGACAGTGAGTCTTCCTGGGAGGTGCTTGACTCGGGACTGTGATGTATCACCTGAACGCACCAGCCATGCTCTCTGTAGTGAATCATAGCTTGTATGCACTGCTCTGGCTCTGCTGGAGCAGCTCACCTTCCCTTGGCTGCTCTGCCTCAGCCCAGCTCCTGGCACTGTTCCCACTCCTAGAGAAATCACATCTTGTAAGGTCCTCTGCCCTGAGTTCTCGCCTTGGCTGGACTGTGTCACAATGTGACAGAATGGCTGAGGCTGTAAGGGACCTCTGGGTGCCATCTGCTCCACCCTGATGCTGAAGCAGGAACACTTGGTTGTCCAAGAAGATGTCCAGACAGCTTTTGAAAATCTCCAAGGATGGAGACTCCAGAACCTTCTCTCTGGGCAACCTGTACCCAGTGCTGTCACACTCATCATGAAAAGGTGTTTCCAGATGTTCACAGGGCATGTTCCATATGTTTGTGCCCGTTCCCCTTTGTCCTGCCCCTGGGCAGCACTGTGCACAGCCTGAATCCGTTCTATTCGCACCCTACCTTCTGATATTTTCCAGTATCAGTAAGATTCCCCCTCTCTGCCCTCTCCTCTTCCTTCATAGCAGGAATGCGGGAGCCTCCTCCGCTCCTTGCAGCCTTTTCACTCTTCTCCAGCCTTCCCGCGCCTCTCCAGTACTGAGAACAGCCCTGGGCACCCGACTCTACTCCAGAAACGCTCCCACGAGCACAAAGCCGCTCCCTTTACCCGCGGACGGTTCCGTGTGCGGTGAACCCGCGGTCACCCCTGCTCTCCCTTCTGGCAGATCCATCTCCGCCGGCCCTTGTGGGATCCCCCCGGAGCGGCCCTGCCCACCAGGCTGCACCCCCCGCCCGTCCCTGCTGGAGCTCCCCGGGTCCCGCTGCTCCCGGCGCTCCGCATCCCTGTGGATGGAAGGATGGATGGAGGGCATCACCTCCTGCACCCCGCCGGGAGCGGCGTCAAAAGGGAACTGCGTTGGCCGGGAATCGAACCCGGGTCAACTGCTTGGAAGGCAGCTATGCTCACCACTATACCACCAACGCCGCGGTGATGGAACCTCCCTGCTCAACTCCCTCCTCCCTTCCCTGCTTCCCTCCGCTCCCGCTTTCCAAAAGGATTTACCACCTGCCCTCAAGCACAGCAAAGAGTACTCGTGGAGGCATTCCAGCTTTCTCCACGGCTGCCAAAGCTACTAGAAAATTAGAAGCTTGTTGCTTGCTTGTTTGTTTTTAAACACTGAAAAAAAAAACAAACTAAAGTATTGTTCAGTTAATGTTTCCAGCATCCTGATTAGTTTAAAAGAAATTCCAAATAGAAGGACTAAAACCTTCAGAAAGGGGACTGTGGATAATAGCACAACTGGAAAAAAAGGCTGGCTGACAGCACACATCTGATGAAATAAGCATCCTCATTTTTAGTAGAAGAAATAGTCTTTCTAGCATTAATAGTAAGGATGAGATTTTTATCTCATGTCTGAAAAATTAGGGTGAAAATGTTATAAAAAATTACATATGTTGTCCTTTCCATCAACTACTGCTTTTATTTTCTTAGTATCATCCAAAGAAACCTAAGATTACATGGAAAATGTAGCTGAAAATAAAATAAATATAGTTGCAAAAGATTGATATTTGAAAGATGGTTATCTGAAACATAACCCTGAAATGCTGAATCTCAGACTTCAATACATTTTTTGACATAATATGTGGTGAAATGCTTTCTACTACAGTGGATAGAGCCAACAAACTATTTTAGGAGAACAAAATCTCAAAAAATCACATGGTGTGAGGATATCCTATGAATAACCCGGGCGCCCATGATTTCACTTCTGAGAATGTCCTATTCACAAACAGATGTGGCTCTTAATATGTAGGAATCTCAGCAAGTTTGTAGTGGAAACCATTCTGTGCCAGCAGAGAGGTCCTAAGCAGAGAGACCTTCACATCTCTTTCATTCTCAGTTCCTCTGTCTTCAGCTTCCTGCAGTGGTAAGCAGAAATGCTGTAAGACCTAATATTGGTCAGACATCCATTGATCCTGACCTTTCTGTCATTTGTCATCTGAGAGATGAGCAGGTCCATAGCAGCTCCCCCAGGCCTGTGCATGCTCTGCCCATTTTACAAGTGTTGGTATAGATGAAATTTCTTGCATCCTTAAATGCAAGTATGTCTTGCACAGCCACGCTATAGTAAGGATATCAAGTCTTCTCTCATTTTCTTATCAAATTTTACTTTAAAAGTCAGCAAAAGCAGCCAAGATCCTATTTGGAGTGCTCTGCAAACAGCTCATGAGGACTTACTGATAAGTGTATTTATAGCTAAGATTTAACAAAACAAATCGAGAGGGCTCTGTTGAATGATGCAGAGTCTGTTTTGATTGCATGTGACATGCAGTGCACATGCATTGCTGTGCAAACTCACACTTCAGCAATGTGCTGTATGAACCACTGCTTTTGGGAACCACATTTTCTGTGTATTTGTTATGGAACCTTTTTACACAGGACCTTGACCTTGGGGCTGTAGGCTTATTTAAGAATAAGTTAAAATGAGACACAACAGACTCAGTGATCGTAATCACTTTTAAAAAATGCATACCTTATTGTAGTGATTTTCATGGTTTTTTACTAATCTGTAGGCACCATAAACATTCTCTAGTAAAGACATGGATAGTAAATTTAAACCTCCTGGGAGTTGTTTACAACATTACTGACAAATATGGTGTAACAGTCTTCAAAAATTATTATTCTTTATATGCTCCCTTGCAGAAAAATTCCCTGGAACATGAAATTTTGCAGACAAACATCTGAAAATAGTTACCTTACTGTTTAGGAAATTTGAATAACTTTAGTAAAGAAGTCAGCCCGGAGGATGTGTGGCTATTCTTACAAGCATGATATTTCTCTTCCTTCAGCTTCTAATCTTAACTACATCTTCTTTGTGAACTCACCATCCTGTATTTTAAGGCATTACAGAATGAAGAAGGTGATTTTAAAAGTGTGATAGAACTGAGAAGAGAGATAGGCCCCCACTGAACTGAGAAAAAGCACTGACTGAGGATTGCCAGCTCTGACAAAGCTGGAAGCTGAAGTGTGTGGATGGAGCAGGACAGAGAAGTGGGATGGCTGAGCTGACCTCTGAAAGGCAGCCACCTCCATCCCAGCTCATAAAGCTGCATGAGATTTCTAAAGTATTTAAGCACCGAAACTTGCAGATAAACTCAGAGGGCCACATTCCCAAAGTCTTATCCTGCTTAAGGAATTCTAGAAACACTTCTGGACATCTGTAAGTACCTGGAAATCTGTTGAAATCTGACATCAGTGTTCCAGTCTCAAATGCAAAGTCTCCTAAACTCTCCTATGTTCAGGCCATAGACACACACTGCCAAATCAGGGGCTCTGCTTGAAATTTGTCCTGGTTATTTGTTTTGCCTCCCTCTCTCTCTCTCACACACACATATGCACACAGCTTCCAGTAGCACTCGATAAACAAGCAGATCAAATTAACCCTTATTGCATCTTACCAGAACACAAAGAATGAGCGATGGTAGCATTTCCTAATCTGGTTTTAATTCACTAGGCAACAAATCTGTTGACTGTGAGTCTAGTGCATACAGCTTACAGCTGAGAGGAATATTTTACCTTGGCATAACTAAAAGGGTTCCAACTGCACATGCAACGACACGCTCTCTGCTTTCTTACTAAAGGTTTTCTTTGTTGGGGCTTAGACCAAATAAGTTGCACATGTGATTGTTTTTGCTGCCATATCATCTTCAGCTCTTAGTGCATCACCACGCTAACCTCTCAATTAACCCTTGCTTCAAAGGCTGCAGGTGCAGCATCATGGCTTCTCTGGCAGGGGATGTGCCTTGCTCACTGCTGGTGATCCCTGCCATTGCTGAGGACCTGGGCATGCTACACATGCTTTTGGTTTACAGCTCAAGGCCTTGGCTAATTGCATAATTCATAATTGCCTTGGCTAATTGATGTGGTGCAGACCCATGGCCAGTAGGAATCTAGAAAATAATAAAACTAAAATCCAGGTCTTGCCAACACTAAATCTGTCCAGTTTTCTGGGAATAAGCTTCTCTGCAGAGTATAGATTTCAATTTAGTTAATCTGGAAGAAATATATGGTTATTCCATGGGTCCAAAGGATTCCTCAGTTGTTATCAGAGAAAAAAGTTTGAAAATAAGAACAACACATTCCAGGAGATTTCAAACTCTTCAGTGCTACCATAGGAACAGAAGGTGATTATTACCTATTACAAGTTTTATCAACTTCTCTGGAAAAGAAAAAAACATTTAATCTTCAGATTACAGACATCTAAATTTTGGCAAAGAAAACTTCCTAAATATATGGCAAACATTACAAACATTTGATCCTTTGGAAGCTGTTTAAAAGTTGTATTTATTTAGACCTAATACATCAAAAGAAATAACACAATAAAATTGACTGTGAAGGCTGAACACAAAGACCTTATTGGGAATAGGATGTGCATTTTTTAATAGCAGAAAAATTCATAGACATAGAAAAAGCATGCAGATTTATTTTGTCACTTTATCTCTTCCATTCTTACTATGTCTTGTAGGGGAAAAGTTTCTGATTTTTAGACTAGGTTATCATGATTGATTTCGGCTTCAGAAACAATTTATCTTTTTTTATTTATCCTTGCTATATAATATATTTTTGTTATATAATGCTGGACATTTGAACATTGATCTGGAGTCTAAGATTCTGCTTTACTCCATCTCCATCCTTCTGGGAGCTGAAAGGGCTGAAGGGGAGGGGAATAATAGAGAATTACTAAGTTCTGCATCTTTAGGGAAATATGCACACGGAAATATGTTTAACAGGGTGCTTGCATTCAGTTGTGTAGGGATTTCTTTTTTTCACATCACCTTCTGAGAAGGCTGCCATATTACATTTTTTTATGCTCAGTCCAAAAGATTATGCTTTCCAGAGCCCTGTCAAATGAGTATGATTGATGCACTAGTGGAAAATAAATATGGGGTAAATTACTCTGGAGTATTTATGAATTAAATAAACTAACATTCTCTATCCCAGAGGGTCACAAAAAAATGAGCAATTAAGCCACCTGATTCTTGCACTTCCATGTAGAAACTGACTTCTGTGGAAATGGGGAGCACTGTTTAAGGTGATTGTGGGCATTTCTCTGTGCTCAACTTTTAATGACTTTTGTCTGAGGTTTAGCACGTGTGTTGTGTGATATGACCATCCCTGGTCATTTTAGAATCACATAATCACAGAATATCCTGAGCTGGAAAGGACCCACAGGGATCATCAAACTCTGACTGCCAGCCCTGCACAGGACAGCTGGGCAAGGCTTGCTATTAAAAAAAAAAAAAAATTGGTTCAAAATACATACTCATTTTAGAGGGAAAAGTTTTTATTTTTTACAATTCTTGCTACCATTAAGGAAAGCCAATTCCACAGTGCTGTCTTAGTATTAGTAGGAGTGATTAAGATAATTTATAAACATAAGTGCACAAAAATAATTTTATCAGTCATAATTAATGCCTTCTATTATTTAAGTGTCAATTTCTGTGCAAGTTAATTCAGAATTAAAGTTTTTCAGCTCAATAGTTTGCATCTGAAGTATGACAGAGCTGCTCTGAGATTTGCTTATGCTAATGTAGCTTTCTATACTGATAATTACATTATTTTAATCAAAACCTTCTGTAGAGACTCTTGAATGGTTCTTAAATTGGAGTTTTATTGTATAAAAATTAAATTATGTTAGAAGTCATACCAACATTCCATTGGATTAACTTTAAAGACTTAATAGAACAGATTTGGGTACACTGGATACCTTTTCTTACCTTTCTTTTGTTATGATTTGGTTTAGAATTTGATTGCTTTGATACCTAATCTTCTAGTTTGTCTGGTTCACCAAGTTTTTAAACATCAGCTGAGCTGCAGAACTGTTTGTTTGTCCTTCAAGCAATGGCCATTATCTGCAAAAGCAAATTGTACTATTAAGCATGAGCATAATTCACATTAACTGCAAATAAAGTTGGCTTGCAGTTGCTTTGGTTAAAAAAAAAGAGATCAGTTTCCTCGGATTTATATAGTAGATTTAAATTATCATCATTGGTAACTGAAGTTACCAAATTTTTATATGTTAATTTCTAACTCTGCTTATGGGAAGCCAAAAATATTAAGGAAAGAATCTGTTGTTAGCCTTTCTAAAATCTGAATAAAACACAAAAAATATTAGAATTAATGTAATGGTAACAAATTATGTTACCATTCACCAAACTCATCAAATAGTCAAAATTCTATTTCAAATTCTCTGCTTAATAGAAATCAAATGCCATTAAAATTGTTAAAAATACAGGTATAAAAAATAGTGTTACATCCTATCATGTCATTGGAACATAAGCACAAGTTAGGCAAATCAAGCAATAGACAGCTGCTCTTTGGAAAGATGTTATGGCTTAACAAGAAGGAAACCCACTCAAAACCGACCAAGACAAGTTCAACCAAGGTCTGGCAAGTCATCCTACCAGTTTCCTTTTCTTTAATTGCTCTATCATACCCAACTTAGTGTTTCTGAAACCATCACATTTCTGATGTCTTTATAAGGAAATATGTGGGTTTCATGACTGTATCAGCTGAAGATGTGCAACACACCTTACTTGATGCCTTTTATCAGAGTCTGTTGGCTTTCAAACACAGCAAGTCTCACAAACCCTCCAGAGGAAAAGACTCTTTTCTACACAGTTCTACTAGTAAGAAAATGGATTTTAATAGGATGGTTCTAATGAAGGCATTCTGAATTCTTTATTCCTTGCATATCAATTTAATAACTATTAAAATAAAACAGATGTTCTAGCCACTTTTCTCTCAAGACATCCTACCTTCCTGCTTGCCATGCCTATTTTGGCTGGAGGGAGAGCTGTGTAGACCTTTCTTTCTTTGTCTTGCTGTTTGACACTCAGTGCAGAGTCTGCAGTTCTATTCCTGAACGCCAAGGCAACAACTTCTGGCTTTTCCTAATAAAATTAGAGTTTTTTGGCAAATTTTTCCACCTTAAGGACTAGTATATCTCATATTTAGGAACATTTCAGAAGCACTGACCAAATTCCTAGTAAAATAAAATGTCTGTACTCCTCTCTGTTTTTTCTGTACCATATTATATGGGGGTTTTGGGTTTAATCGGTGTTATGTAGTTTTAACTCCCTCCTTCCACTTTTTTTCATTCTGTCTCTATTTAACATCATGTACCGTGATTTTTCCAAATAAGCCATAGCCAGCAAGTTGGTTGTATAAAATGAAGAGTTTATATAACCTTAGATGAAATATCAGGTGGGCAAACATATTTTGCTAACAGACATTCCTTTTTTCCTCCCTCCTGAATCCACATGTGCACCTGTTTCAGGATAAATCCCCTTCCTTTCCCTGGATTCCTGTTGTGTTTGGCAGCTGGAGAAGTGCAATGGAAGGGCACTGGGCTAATTTTTCAGAGATGCTTAGGATGCACACACTCCACCAAAGCTGGTGGGAGCTGCAGGTGCTCAACCCAGCCTGAAAATCATGCCTTAGCAGGAAACTTGTGCTCTCCTCTAGAAATACCATTATTTTAAAAAATCAAATAGACACCTTCCATATCATCTGACCTTTGCTTTGATTATTTCTTCATTATTCTGGAAACAAAAGGAGGCCTAATGAAAGAAGCATAGTTTAATTAGTGTTTTAGAGATAAACCACCAGAACAAAAAAAAAAAAAAAAAGAACATAAGGGAAAGAATTGTCTAGGATGCAATCTGTGGATAAAAGTGAAACTTCTACAAAACAGATAATTCTGAATAAAGAGGTATTTCAAGAACGTTAGAGTGAAGTGTTGAATGCTTTTCTGACATATTGAAGCTTGTACTCCTAAAACCTGAATAAATGTTAAAGAAAATATGAAAAACAGTAAGAATGACAGGAGAAAATTAAAATTCACGAAACTAAATTAAATGCAATAATCAAGAAGAAACTAGAGAAAACAATGGAAAAATTCATTCCCACAGGACTGCAGCTAACTAAATAGGCTTAAACCACATTTGTCCTATTGTCATCATATTTTAAATGTTTATTATTCTATTTTTTAGTTTCATTTGGAAGCCAAAAAAGGAAAAAAAAACAACAAAACAAAAACAACGAAAAACACACACACACATGCAAAAGAAAAGAACAACCAGAAATAAACAAAATCAAAATCAAACAAATTAAAAAAAAAAAAAAAAAAAAAAAAAAAAAAAAAAAAAAAAAAAAAAAAAAAAAAAAAAAAAAAAAAAAAAAAAAAAAAAAAAAAAAAAAAAAAAACAAAAAAAAACAAAAAAAAACCAAGAGGGAAAAGAGATAGTATCATCCATAAATAAAAGTTCTAAATTAAATAAGATTAAGATCATGGAAAGTGGCTAATTATTAAGATCTCACTGAAGCTACTGTTAGAAGCAGCAGCAAGAAAAGGGAAAGAAAACAAAGCACAACAGAGGGATTTATAATATGAGTGCAAATTTCATATTCCTGCTGATGCCTATGATATTCCTGAAACTAGTACAGATGGTGATATCATCTGTTACTCAGTATGATCAAGACATTTTTCAGTATCAACGTGTCACATATCTTTTGTTGGTCAGGTGAATTTATGCTGTATCAGGTCTGATTGTGACACAGTCACTGACACAGTCACTGGCTAAATCAACTCCCCTTTCCCTCACAGCCACTGATTTCTGTACCCAGTTTTATGCTGCAAACAGAATTGCACTTCTCTTATTTGGAAAAAGTACTAAGTATTTCACACAACACCTACAGCTGTAAAAGATAGAATAACCTTGTTGAGGCATAATCAGAGGTACCAATATATCTTTTGCCTTCTCTTACAGTATTTTAAAATCAATATTTTTCTTAGAGTCCTAATTTCCTGGCTTTTATTCTCTCTTACTTACAGGTGAAATTTGTTTCCTGAGAAAAGTGCTGTAATATGATGACTATATGTCTTATTGTTGAATACTTAAGCTGTTTTATTATGAGGTCATTAAATCTGATGGATGGAGCCTCTACAATCAATGTCATCTGTCACTCCATGCTCAGTGAACAGAAACAGAAGAACAGTTGGTTTCAGTTTTCATGAGTTTCAGTTTTTCTTTATTTCTGCATCACATGGGACAAATTCCTTGTTTCTAATCTGGCTTTTTAGTCACACCTGGAACACAAAGAAGAATTTATACCTGACTTGGTAAGTTTTTCTAGGTTTGAGTTGAGAACATTACCTATGAAGAATGTTTTTTTTCACAGACTTTCTGCATCAGCCCATTTCATTTTTATTAGGCAGAAGTTTGCAAACTTTGCTAAATTAGACAGTCAGACTTTGTTAACTCCTAAGTATCAAAAAAGCCTCAAATGAATTTGCTTTCACCTGATTGCAGGTTTATTTACACTGTAATTCCAGCCTGGGGGGGAAGAGTATAATAGCTCAGCTTGTAGAAGATATCTGCCAGATACGTGGTGCCTCATCTATCACATAAGGGAGAGCCTACTTAGCTAATTATTGACTCATTGCTGCTGATTTCTGTGAGAACAAGCACAGTGTCAACAGTGTGCCATTGTTCCCTAGACTCTGGAATAATGGTTAACTTGTAATTCTGTCATTACTAAACCAAAATCTTTGAAATAAGTCAAAGAAAAAAACTAAATGCCAATTAAAAAAAAAAAAAAAGAATGAAAAGGGTGTAATTGTCCTAAGGAAGTCTACATAATGAAATAACAAACAAACAAACAAAAAGAAAGGCATTTGATATCTTCATAAATATAACAGGAGAGAATTTAAATAAAATATAGACTAGATTTCAGAAGATTTAGTGATCTGGACTGATACTAAATAGATTCACTTCCTACATTCCACCTCCCCTAAAATTCCATCCGTATTAAAGTGTGAATTTACAGAACATTTGATCACCTGTATTTGGTTCTTAATATGTCTAAGGTCAGGTTACCTTTTCCTAAAAGGTGTAATTAACCACATCTCTGAACAAAGAATGTTGCAGTGAGTCATCAATAAACATCAATTAAATAATTGACAAATCAATGAAATGCTGTCTATTCAATTGTAAATATTTAATATGGTTTTATTTATTGGCTACAATCAGAGCCTGAATGAGGCATAAAGTTATTTATGAGGACAATGATGATGTCAAATTGTGCTCGCTGACTATGTTTAAGATAAATCTAGAAATCTATAATCTATCAATATTTAATAGTTTTAATTTTTTTGTTAGTATTAGCCATTAGAACTAGACAAAAAATAGTATATGTTCTGATTTCACAGAGAATATCTGTATCTGCCATGGAATAGTAAGTTACTTAGAGTTCTTTGCTGAAAATGCTGCCAAGTAATCTGAACATAAAGTAGTATTTCTAAAGTCTTAGTTTTTCTTCTCCAAAAAGAGCTGAGAAACTGGAAATCATAAGCTGATCTTTAAAATCACATAACAAATAAGTCCCATGCTACAGGGCAATATAAATTACCCTGCACCAGACCCAAGTGAGAGCTTTTCTCTGAATTCATGGAAATTTAGGCTTTACAAACTCATTGCACCAACAAAGGCAGATGCAGCATTTGGCTCTAACTTTTGGTAGTTTATATAAAGTAGCATTAAATTAGACTTAAAAAAAGGCTCAATGCAAAATATTTTATCTATAAAAATTTTAAAAAATGCCTTTTTGTTTCCCTTATAAATATATATATATATATGTATAGTCAGTCTGCCACCTAAACCCAAACTTTACAGTGTTTAGTCCATGAGCAACATCTCAAAGCTGTGTCTGGGATGATGATGGTGCAGTCAATGAAGACATCACAGAACTGACCCCATACAAGACCTTTTCCTCACTAAGAAAACATTTGTGTCTCTAAACCAGATTTACAAACCAGACAACAGACCCTCCATGTGGTTATGCCACATTTCACACCACAGGTTGCAGGGTGCAGCACTAATTTTGTGATGCTTCCCATCTCCTTCCACTCCCACACTTTCTAAATTGTTCCATCAGCTGACCTTGCCTACAAGCACAACTATTCTCTAACTGCACTGTTTCAAAACACATCAAAATTATAGGGATGCTGTTATTCCAAACATAGGAAAATGAAAATAATCTGAGCCTGTTGTGTTGGGGAGGATTTCAAAACTCATTGCCCTAACTCGTCTGCTACCTATTGTGGTTATATCTTCTTCCACTCATAAATTTAATGTATGAATCTTTTATGAAGAAAGAAGGGGTCAAAACCTCACAAATTCTCTCTGAGTCTAGATGCTCTTCTTGTTCTGATACTACTCATTATAGGTCATTCAGGCAGAGTACTGAAGAAATGTTTTCTTTATACTATTTCCTCCTTGTCATTAGAATTCACTAGAATTCACTGGCACTCGAATTCAATCTTTGTTCTTTGAAAACTGGTATCTGAGTCTTTCTAGTAGGGGAGGAATCAGTGAGGGGAAACATACAGATAATCCCTTATTTTATCTGTCAAGGCTTCCCTCCCCTAAAGAAAATAGAAAAACATGTAGCCACCAAATTACAAATATTTTCCTCATCCCTTTAGCAGGGAAAACTACTAGAGTCTTTCTGAATGTAGTCGATATGTTGGATCCAAACTTTAAAACCTTGACAAACTACTTCTGCAGTGTTTGGTGAGCAGTTCCCCAGATTTCTGTAAAGTAAATAGGAATTCTCCTCTTGAAGAATCATATTGATATTCTTATGGACTGCAAGCAACTTTGGGATCTTATTACAGCACGCCAATGAATATCTGCCTGGTCACTTGGTTAGAATTAGGAGGGACATCTTTTCTTTGCTGCTGTCAATTCTCTGCAGGGAAGGGATGTGAGGGATGTTAGGGATTAGGAATCCTGATTCTTTTTCAATTAGAGACAACCCTGTCATTGTCTCCACAGGCCCAAACCCCTGCCAGCATCTTTGTCTTTATCCAAATCCAAGTCTTTCTCCAGTGCTGCCAAAAACATTTCCAATTGTCAGCAAGAATCTCACAGTGGCTTAGGAAAAGTAATTGGTCTCCCACACAGATTTGGCTGAGGATGTGCTCCCAACAGGATTGCCAGAGCTGAAAGGCTGCATGACTGCTCCTCCATGGTGTGAACAAGACACACACCACAACAGAGAGCTCTAGCAGGGAGGAGGGTTTACAGCATCTCTTACTGGACCTCCTCCTATTTTATCTCTTATTCTGCTCTGAGGTTCTTCACATGATCTTGGACAGGAAGCTGAGACAAGAGTGACCAACAGCTGCCACAGAACACTTCACTCATCTGTTTGGTTTAGCAAGACTCAATGCACAATTTGCATTTAATTTATACATGGTTGCCATTCCTATGCACAACTGAGTCTATAAATAGCAAAGGCAGGCTACAAGGAATGCAGTTTAAATCATCTGAAACTGTTTTAAAGAAGACATCTGGAAACTATCTGTGAATGACCCATCAGGGTAAGACACTTTTGAAAAAAAGTCAGGGAACAGCCTTTCCACTGAAGGAGTTAGGAACCCTGACTGCATCGGATAAGGACTCAAGTCAGCTGTCACATTCATGAACTGAAAGTCTGACTAAGATTTCAGATCCAAGATAAAAACAAAGACTGTCAAACACATAGATTGGTGTGAAAATTGATGTGATTATGAGAACAACAAACAACAACTAAGTGTGTAAAATCTGTGAGAGACAAAAACCAAAATGGCTCGAAGACATAGGAAAACAATGTGAAGACAGAAAATAGAGAAGATACAGTTTTAAAACGTCAGGTAAAAAGGAACAAGGGCAAGTTAAAAAGACAAAGCTGTGTTCATCATGATCTCATCCAAGGAAGAAAGTACCTCTGCAGTCAGCAACTGCAAAGTTCCTGCTAGAGCCGTGAGCTGGACAACATGATACAACTGCCATTTAAACAATTTCTTTGAAAGTGGTAGAAACCTGAAGACATTTTTTTCTAGATTCTGCTATCAAGCCAGAATATCCCTTGATACCCATCATGCATAGAAGTCTCTTCCAATCTTAATGATTCTATGATTACTTGAAGTGGCCTGTTATTATGGCATTTACATATGGAGATGCAGAATTTGCTTTTATCTGCCAGCCAAATATTAAGATCTAGCTGTCTGTAAAATATAGAATCATAAACTTGTTTAGTTTGGAGAACATCTTTGAAATCATCAAGTCCAACTGTTAATCAAGAACTGCAAAGTCCACCAGTAAGCCATGTCCCTAAGTGCCACATCTTTTAAACACCCTCAGGGACAGTGACTCAAAAACTTCTCTGGAAAGCCTGTTCCAAAGCTTACCAGCCTTTCAGTGAAGAATTTCTTCCTAATATCAAATCTAAACATCACATTGTGCAACTGGAGGCCATTTCCTCTTGTTCTGTCACTTCATACCTGGAGGAACAGACACACCCCACGTGGAAGGAGACATCACCTCCTTCCAGGTGATGGTAGGGAGCAATTAGTTTCCCCTTGAGCCTCCTTTTCTGCAGACTGAACACTCCCAGCTCCCTCAGCTGCTCCTCACAAGACTTGTGCTCAGACCCTTCCCTGTCCTTCTCTGAACAGGCTTCAGCACCTCAATGTCCAAAACTGAACACAGGATTTGAAATCTGACCTCAGAAATTGTCATAACCCCCTATTTATTTTGTTGAAACACATAAATTTGTGGTTTCAGTAGTCTCCAGAAGACACTAAAGACCTAAGAGTAAAGAATAGCTGTTTGCTTTAGGTTCTCCTGAACAGAGATTTTTTCATGTGAAAATTATTTTTAACTTTGTTTCATGGAGATCTTTTATTGAAAAAAAATCTTAGAAAGACATTCCATTTCCTGTTAAGTCTCCTTACCTTAATAAACCAAAATCTTAATTATGGTTTACACTAAAAATGAATTATTTTTTTTCTGACAAAGCATTGAAATCTACTAAAGAGCTTACTAAATGTAATTTGGTTTAGTTTAGACAAATATTTAGAAATTAACAGATGACCTTTTTCTCTAGTTACTTATATATGTCAGTCAGGATGGATGGGGAAGATAGAAGTTGTTGAATTCAGATAAGTAAATATTTTCTAGTGAATGGGAAATGTAAGTAATTTTTAGCAGTTTTATTAGCATACATGATCACTATTATATTTAATAGTTAGAAGTTTTGTGCATGAACTGGTCACACAAAGTCTCTTAGAATTCAAGACATTAGGAAAGTTACTTAAAAATTCAAATTGCAGTTTTACAGAACATCTTTTATTATTCACACAAACTGGGAGATAATGAACAATTTTAGAGATTATGTTCAATTGCAATTTGATTTAAAAATAGTCAAGAGAATTATTATAATTTATTTATCTTTAATTTGCTCTTCAACCAGAACAACTGGATGATAAGATATTTTAGCTTAAATTCTTTCCACAGATTCTAAAAGTGATTTATTTTTGGTTTATATTTTGAGGTTCTCTGGCAGAGTTGATCTGTCTGATCCACTCTGTTGTTGTATTTATTCAACTGTTGTCTGGGCCAGGGAGAAAATAATTTCTTGTTGGTTTATGAGGCAATCAGTGATGTAAGAATGTCACTGCTGCATGGCCTTAGTCACTATCACAAATATATTATTGAACTGTGAGAGAAACCCATAGTGAAAAATAAATTATTAATCTGAGAGAGAAACAAAGGCAGAGCTATTTTTGTTTTGTTTTCAGATTTAGGAAGATAAAAACCTTTCCTTACCGTATATATGTTTTCTCTATGCTTGTTTTAATTACACACATTTGTATATTTTCCTGCTGAAAGGAACATTCCAAACAGGGAGCTGAATTGTGTTTGACACGGTGAGAGGACACTAATTTGGCCCAGCTGACATTCTGGCACAGTACCATGAGTGATGCAGATGTGACCACCAGGCAAGCAAGTGCCAACAGCATCACACACAAGCACTGGTGATTTCTCTGACTGTGTGGTGTAGAGAGCAATTGCTTACTTAGTGTAAATCTTTTCCTGTCCCACTAATCCAGCTGGGTGCTCACAAGGACTGAATCAGTTGTTTACTCATCATAAAGATTAATTTCAGCTGGTGCTGCTTTGCTGTCTGCAAGGAAAAAAAAAAAAAAAAAAAAAAAAAAAAAAAAAAAAAAAAAAAAAAAAAAAAAAAAAAAGGCAAAACAAAGCAGAGTCTTTAACTGAAAGCGAAGTCTCAACTCTCTTGTTCCATGCAGATGGTGCTGTTTACCAGTTATCTCTCAGAGCAGGAAGGAGACCAAAGCCTAGATGAATTACAGCTGGTTCAAATTAATCCAGGCAAAAGCTGAAGTTAATGAGGAGTAGAAAATTAATTTGTTGAATTCTGTGATTACCATGATCTCACAGCAAGTCAGAATGTAGCCCCACTAACAGTCTACTCACTATGCAAAAATGGCATTTTTGATACAGAAATTACAGCGTTGCCAAGAACATTTCTGCATGAGGTGATTACAGACCAACCTCGCTCTAAATTCTATTTAGAGAAATAGAAATAGGGGAAAAAAAAAGATTTCATGTGTCCCATTGAGAATGAGCCTCCTTTCTCTGTCTCTGTAGGACTTGATGAGTGGCTGGGCTGATCCACTGCCCGGGTTGGAAGGGAAGGTCCTGCAGGATCTGAAGCTCACCCATGCTATGGACAGGGAGCTGCTGGGACAGGGAGGGAACCACGCTCCAGGTACTCCATAATTCCTCATAACAGAATGTGCTCCACCTCATCCAGACAGATCCATCCTCTGCTCTGTGTCACAAAGGTATCAGCAATGACACTTCTGGGTACACCTGCAGATGAATGCAAGCAGGGGGTGACAAATATCACCTGCATCAGTCAGAGAGCTCCATGTCATGCAAAATACCTGCCTCTTCATCCCATGGCAGCTTGAAGGGGGAACATGGCAATGCTCTGAACAAATAAAATATACCTGTGCAGTGGATAAATGGATATCAAATGAAAAAGGGGGGGAAAAAAGGAGAAGGAGGAGCAAATGAAAGACCTAACTAGCAGCTGCACACATTTCTGTGGTTTGTGGATGTAAAGGAGTTTTTTCTTGGACTTCCATGTGTACTTGTTGGCTGCCAACATAGATGTGCTGCAAAATGGAAGCACATCTGTGAAAATAAGACCTGCTTTTCAAAAGCAGCTTTTCTAGAGATAGCAGACAAATCTCTTCATTTTCTGTTGTATAATTCAGCTGAGTGTGTATAAAATGGACTGTTATTCTTGGCAGAGTAAATTATTAATACTTTCTTAGCCACTAAACTATAAATATTTGTTTTGCATCAAGAAAGACATGGATTTTCATATACTTACTTTGCTTCAGGTATTTTGTTGTTATTTATTGGGGTCCACTCCTAACAGTCCACTTGTTTGAATATCCTTTTCTGCTATGGACAGAGTTTATGGAGTCCTTAACATCACAATATCATTTTTTTATTTGACTAATGAAGTGAGGATTCATTGTAATTCCTAGACTTAAATGTCATCACTGGAAGAAGGCAAAAGTCTGATTCACACTGAACACATCAGAAATCTCACAGTGATGCAAGGCAGCTTGGGCAAGAAACAGGAGTAGTAACCTTATTGACTTCCAGGCAATTGCAAGAGTTAAGAACACACAAAGATTAAAAAAACCTTCTAGTACCCATTTCATGGAGCCTAGGTCACACCAACATCTGTCAGGAATCATTGATCCTGCCTTCAGGCAAAGCAGTGGACAAGATGACCTCCAAAGGTCTATTTCCAGCCCCATTTTCCTGTGATACTGTGAAGAGACCTAAATTCCCTTGAGAGCATCAGGTGTTAGAGTCACAGCCTTTCTGTGGAGTTATCCATCAAGGTTGGGAAGGTTATTTTCATAAATGCCAGTGTAAACAATTTTTATTAAGCAGTGCTTTGATTTTTTTTCATTATGTCTTCTTGCAAGCCTATGCTGAAAACCTTCAGGCAAGTTAAGTCCTCAAGGACATTATTAGAAATCTTATTGGATAAATGCATAATTTTATGGAGCTTTTTTCTGCCTGAAGATGAGATCAAGTTTTTTAACCCCAGTCATACTGAGTCTGAAGTACTATAACATTATGAGTCTGAAAGTGATAGGAAACAAGAACCTTATTTGTAGGGAGACCTGCCCTTTCTTGACTGCAGTGTATCCATATTACATTGTAGGATTGCCTGATTTTAATTTCCTATTTCAATAAAAAACAAAAGATCCAAAAACATACAGCTATTAATTTATCCAAAAGGATGTTGCTGGAAAAAAAACCAAAAAAAACCACACACACACGAATCATAACATGTAAAAAAACGTGTCTTCCTGAAAAATATAATTTTACATCCTTGAGTTGTGTTTCTTCGCAAAGAATTAAAATGCTGGCATTTCTTGATAGGCAGGGTGATTATTTGATAAGATTACACAGATAAAATGATGCTCATCATTTTTCACGCATAATTAAATACAACAAAAGTAATATTTTAAATAGACAAGCAAGCCCACAATGGGTAATTATGTGTATGGAGCTTTGTGTGTTACAGTGCATAGTGTTTAATTAGACCTTAAGGGACAGTGCAAATTTCCTAATCCTATGTGCAAGTCACAGCCAACATCTCATACCAAAGTTCCAGACTCCTGTCTACATCTGCACGTAATTTGCTTATTAGTTTAAATGCACAATTTCAACTCTTTAACATTCAGTTTTGATTGGTTTTGCTGTATTAATGGAATAATAACATCATTCATAATCAATGTTCTCCAAATGTAAATTATTTTAATTGTTCACACATAATAGTGTTCTCTATTAAAAACACATACTGATGCCTCGCTGAGAAAATTAATTTGCTGTGTTTGTTACTATAATGAAATAAAAGTTGTTCCAATTTAATGAATTCAGCAGTAGATTTCATAACTTCATTATGAACACAAACTCAATTTTCTGGGGGTAACTTACCATTAGTTCAAATGAAAAGATTCATTCTCTGGAAAATTCAGGAGTCACTGGTTCTATTTCTTGGGGTCATTCCAATTAATAAAATGAGAAATTTTTAACAATGCCATAGAATGAATATTCCAACATGCAATTGGAATAATTCTTCATGCATCTTGAATTTCAGAGTTTCCCAGCTGAATTGTTATTTTTTAAAAAGTTTCCCAAAGAAGGAGACAGAAAAAAATAGTGACAGCACCATTTAACTATTTTCATACTAAATTATTTAAGTTCCTTTTGTAGCTTCTCCCATGAACCTGAAATCTATGGCCCTGTTTTTGTTCAGAAGGTCAAAAAACCTGCAAAGCTTATCACCATACAGCTTGAAGAACATGAATTATCACATTGTAAACCAAACACTTTTAATGCACAGATGTGGAAGACATCGACTCTGAGGATTACTTAATGGATACCACACTTGGTTTCTTCAACACTGGGTGTAGAACTGTGGATATTCATACTGAGCCCTTGCTCAGTAGCATGAAAAAGATTATGGTAAGCCAAAATTGACAATAAATCTAATCTGATAACTGAAATCTGACTTCCAGCTTTGGGGCCTTCTTTTGCTATGTCTTGAAACTAAGTTACTAATCTTTGGAGCTTAGAGAACAAAACCTTGGGGCTATTAGGAAAGTATTGAGAAGGCATGAGTAAATAAGGAATCTTTTCTTGGACCCTGATATCTCAAATATTCCTCTACTATTATATCTCTTCCATTTCTAGGTAGTCTTTCTTGATTTTTCTTTTAAATGAAAAGAATAATTTCTACAAGTTTTAAAATCTGTCCTGGAAAATGAGTGCCAGCTGAATAGAGAAAGTATATCTTAATTAATAAATTGTCTAATATGTGGGGTTGATAGTCTTAGCACTTCTGCTCACAGTCACCATTCCATGACTTTCTGGGACATAAAATTTAGTTCAGTATGAGATTCTATGCACAGATATGAAATAGATTTTGTAGAAGATCAGGATTAATCACGTAATGCTGTCTTCAGGCTTTCAAATGAAACTATGATTTTTCACCACCATAACTAATTTGTATCTAACTATAAGCATGTGGGTCTTTCTTATTGGAATCAAGGAATACAAAATTCCACTTCACTAGAATTTCACTGCTAAACTACAAATTAAAGTCTATTTATTCTGCTGAATAATTCCTGTGATTCAAGAAATGTTTAAACTCTATTGGATTTAGTGAAGAACATTCAACACCAAACTTAGAGGACCGAGCTATATAAATGTGGAACAAGTTACTGGGTGCATTCAAGGAAGGAAAAATATGCCATTGTTTTCATCTCTGAATGCGATGTTGGAAGAGAGTTCACAAGGAACCTCCATCCCATCCACCTTTCTGAAATTTGTGTCCTGTTTGTTTTTTTTAAATTCAGTGACTTAGGATAATTTAAAATAGATATCCTTACATTTTAACATTAAGCCACAGTGAATGAAAGCTTCAGACTTTCTTTACAACAAGGCTTAAGAAAAATGACGCACTCCAATTCTTGGGCACTGTTAGAGAATTTTTCTATTTATGCAAAAATTATAACACTTCAGTAGACTATCATAAATATATGTGGTATTTTCAGATTATTGCTTAGAGAAGTCATCTTCAAGTATCTTTCACTTTTTCATAAAACTAGAATTTTCTATAGAATCTGTTATTAGCACCAAAGCAATGTATTAGTTATCTACACATGAATTTTATCACAGTGATCCAACTTAACAGCTACATAATTAAATGAAAATTGATCATCTGCTGAGCAGAGTCCAAAGGAATAATATTTAAAGTTACATTTCAATCAAAGATTGGTCTGGGTTGGAAGGGACCTGTAAGATCATCTGCTTCCAGCTTCCCAGCCATGGACAAAGACACAGAGCCCAGGTTGCTCAGGGACTCATCTAACCTGGCCTTGAACACTTCCAGGGATAGGACACTCATTTCTCTGGGCAACCTGTTTCACTGCCATCACACTAGAGAGTTTCTTCCTTATATCTGATCTAAGCCTACCCTCTTTCAGTTTAAATCCATTAATCTATGTGCCCATGATAAAAGTCCCTCTTTAGCCTTCTAGTGAGCCTCCTTTAGCTACTGAAAGGTGCTATAAAATATTTCCAGAGCATTCTCTTCTGCAGGTTGAACAGCTCCAGCTGTCCTGTTGAAAGAGGTGCTTCACCCCTCTGATCATCCTCCTGGCCTCCTCTGGACTCATTCCAGCACATCCTTCTCCAGTTGGGAGCCCCAGGGCTGAGCACAGTACTGCAGGTGGCCTCTCAAAAAGCCAGAGTGGAGTGGGGGAGTCACTGCTCTTGACCTGCTGGTTGTGCCTCTTGATGAAGCCCAAGACATGTTTGGCTTTCTGGGCTGCAAGCACTTGCTGCTGGGCCATGTTGAGCTTCTCATCAACCAAGTCCTTCTCCTCAGGGCTCCTCTCAAACCATTCCTCACCGAGCCTGATTTTGTGTTTGGGATTGCCCCAGTCCAGGTTCAGGACCTTGCACTTGGCCTTGTTGAACCTCAGGGGGTTCCCATGTGCCCACCTCTCCAGCCTGTCTAGTTCCCTCTGGATGGCATCCCTTCCCTCCAGAGTGTCACCCACACCTCACAGCTTGGTGTCATCAGCAAACCTGCTCAGGGTGCACTCGATCCCCCCATCTGTGACAAAGCTGTTAAACACCAGTTCCAATACTAATGTCAATTGGCATTGAACAATACTTCAAACTTCAATGTATAAGTGCATAAAATAAATCAGGAGACTTTGTGTGTTCCCATGTCCAGTTTAATTTTCTCTTATCTCTTTGCCCAAGGCATAAAGAGAATGTACTTCCACTTATTACATTATCACCCTTTTCACCCCTCTCCAAATATATCCATGAATGGCCCTTTCTCTTTTCCATCATTGCAATTCCTTAAACATCTGTTTGTGCCTCTCCTTATCTTATAAGAGGAATCCAGAATATGAAAAGATATTGAAAAGAATGGGGTTTATTCCTTTTAGTCAGAGAATTGTCAGAAGGAAAAAGACCTTCATAACCAGGCAGCTTGAGTTACAAATTGTATGTGTCCAGCAGATGATTTCTGTCAGGATTTTTATGTTTTCTTTCCCCTGAAACACCCACAGTTCTACTTCTTAAAAATAGCAAATAGAGTCTTGGTGATGACAAGAAAAAGAAAGTTGCTTCTAAAAGTTTCCTGTTTGTGTTGCTTGTATATAATCAGCAGATAGGGATGAGGGTAAATGAGATCACAAATGGTGATATAAAGAAAGAAAAATGAAATGTTAATTCCATAATGAGAAATGAAACCACTGGAGCTTCTTCCCTCCTACAGTAGGATTAGAAAGTAATCTTATGCATAAGCAAAAGCCACTCTAACATGAGCCATCCTTTGTAATTCTGCATGTTCTGAGATTGATTTACAAACACAGGTAGAAGGAAATTTGGACTTTATGCTTTGTGCTTCTTTTCCTTTTGTCTTTTGGGGAGTGGGAATCATGCTCCAGGCTCCAGCGGATTTTCAGCTAAACTCTTCAAAACTCTGTAGTACATTTTAAAAGTAAGTTTGAGTAGGATCTATAATAAGGCATTTCAGGTCAATTCATTAACCAGTTCTCTTAGGAATGCTTTAATTACAGTGCTCTGAAACCAGAGGGAAAAATGGTAAATACCGTAGAGCCAACAGACCAATATTGCTAATTAATATGGATTGCAGGAGAAAGTGTTGACTAAAAAGCCTTGGATGAAATTCCAGAGGGATAATGAATTATGATCAAGGGGGATTTATTAAAAATAGACCTGCTAAAAATACTAAAATTTTGTGCACTTTCTAACATCTTTAACTCACTTACAAACTTTCTACAAACATTAATTAACTGTCCAAACATTTTTACTAGCATAAGTAACTAGTATGATCCCAACTAAATAGGCTGACACTTTTTCAAATAGAGAAACTTGCCCAGAAGGCAACAATATATCCATAGCAGACTGGGGAACAGATATTGCCTGCTTTGTTGGTTTTTTCTTAGTCTTAATATGTCAGACTTTCCTTTGGGGCACGATCCAAAACCTAACAAAATCAGCAACAGCCATCCAGCTGACCTCATGGGGCTTTGAATTGCCCATGGAGAGACACAGACTCTTAATCAGGGCTACTCAGTAAAAATACAACACTGCAGTGGCATAAAAGTCATGGTGGGTAACAACCAATTGTTCCTTCTCCTACTTCAGGGTAGTATTTGGACAACAAAAGACAATCTCAGGGGCAAAGTCCAGTTTTGTACTGGATCGGTGCCTCAGTGTGGTATGACAACATGCCATTCAGTTTTTCATTATTTTTTTATGAAATTAATAAGTTCCTATTACTGAATGACAACTTTTCCAAAAGTATTGATGACAACTCCAACTATCCACCTAAGTTCTAGCCATTTTATTCCTCTTCATACTACCTCAAAATTTCTGAACTTTTATATTAAGATATTAATTTTGTCACTCTTTTATGTGCATTGTCCATCTATATGCCACAAAGGATTTGGTTTGCTGTTTTCTTTCTGCATCCTGTTTGAGGCAGGCAATGATTCACCTCCAAATGTGGTTGCACACAGGTTCTAGTGAGACCTCCAAACAAGATTTTCACATATAAGAGACCAATTAAGTTTTTCAAATTTCGATACATAAAAAGCAGGAGATATTTAGTGATCTTCTGATATGGAAATTATCTTACTTTTTGTAACATAAGACATGCTATTATTACAGCACAATATTTGTACTTTGGGCAAATTCCTTTTATCTTGAGGGGTTATATTAGAAAGCTCACATAACAATTCTTTCCCAATTTTACCTCCTGTAATCAGTTCTACATGCCTTGATTACAAGATCAAAATAGAATTGGGAAACCCAGGACCATCAGATGAAAATCTTTCACATACATATGAATCTAGTGAACAAAAGAGTGTATAGAGAGTTAACCCCCTTCTGGTTTGGGGTTTTTATCATTTTTTAATAAACTATTTGTTAGCCCAAGCTATGACTAGAAAATCTTATCAACAGTACTGGTATGGTCCTGATACCCAAAATGTTGCAGCCACTCTTGCAAAATGGGGCTCTTAATGGTCACCAGAGGGCACAAAATGCCTTTGAATCATAGAAGTCCAAAATGTACACCAACATTCTCGTACTTGGCCCCTGAAGCTATGTTTACCTAGAAATTTGTTGCATTCAGAGGTAAATAGTACAACAATGTCAGGTCATAACCCTCATTTGAAGCCATACAGCCATCTTTGCCTTGGTAAATAATCTTAGGGTTACATATATAGAAAATTTTGTTCTGTTCCTTTGTTTGGGAACTAATCCTCAAGTCAAAAAGGCATACTTGTAGCTTTAATTCCTGGCAAAATTCACAAAATAATTTCTAAAGTCTATGAAGCCTATGAAGTCCCCACTCATTTCTAAGGTTGTGTCTCTTCTTCTAGGGCCCAGACCAAAGAGGAATTACTCCTGTTGTTAGTTCCCTTCCTCTGAGGTGCAAAGATCCTTTGTCAATGCTACTTCCAGTGCAAGATCACAAGTGACCCTGGCTACAGTCTCCAGCAGTGCTGATATTTCATGTTGCTTTTTAGCCACCAAGAAGCAAAGACCAGCAGCATGATGGGCTCTGGCAAGGTGCACAGATTTTCTGACAGCTCTGCTGTGGAAACCCTTTGGCCAGCAGTCCTATCCAAGCTCAGGTAAAACACTGGGTCCATAAGTGATAAAATACATTCCCTGGCCAGGTCTGTGATCAAGACACGTGATAAAACGCTTGAACTTTATAATATTGCTTATCACCCTCCTTCTGCTGCTGCTATCTGATTACCTAATCAGATAGAAATACAATGGGTAATTTACAGATTTCCCTTTGTCCATCTGAAAATGAGCTGTAGTAAAATACAGTGTGGTCAGAGGGTAAGGATTTTAAAGATTTAAACTATTGCACTGACATAGAGATCTGGGGGAAAAATGTAGTGGTAAGTCAATAAATGTAGCAAATAAATGCCCTGTTGAGGTCAGATGAAATCCTGTCCAGGAAAATATCCAATTAAAAAAATATACTGAGCCCTTACTTCATGAATAAACTCTAGTTGTGAAAACAACATGAGCAGAATCATATTTGTAAAATATGAGTATATAATACAATACTCTAGTACTAGTGATTGTTTTACTGTCTGATTTTGACATCAACAACATTAACAATTATATCAAAAAGTTTCTCTTCAATGCAGCTGAGGTTTTAGCTTGCATAGATGAAGATTAAATGTTCAGTCAGCCTATGGCTCTTGCAGAGACACTGTATTCCAACATATCTGCTAATATCAATACTATCAGGTCAAAGAAAGGAGAGCCTGATGAATTCTTTTTTTAGATTTCAATTTTTTAGTATCAAATACTGCAATGTACTACAAGGCAATTCCCCAAGGTGACTAGAAAAGTCTTCCAAATTAAACATGCTGTTAAACTAGATTAAAATGACAAAAACCAGATAAGTCAGATTAAAGTCTGATCCTACTCCAACCTTAATTCACACTGCTGTAAAATTATATCATTACAACATGCAGAACAGTGAATTAAAGATCAAGTGCCAGCTTTAAATTTAATTTCCTCACATTTGCCAGCTTCAGATTATCTAGTGCTAACAGCATGACTGACACTTCACAGGCATGCCTGAAAATAAATTCCTCTAATCCAGGACCTCTCCTGCCAACATCTCAGTTGTCTCATGGGGTCTGCTGAGTGAGTAGATTGGGAACCTAGTAGAATAGAGGGATGTTGGAATATAACATTAAAACTGAGGACTGTTAGGAAAAGAACAGATTAAAAACGGGGAATTAGACGAACCCAGATTAGATGTGATGTCAGGAAAATATCCCTTTGCTCCTATTTAAAGTACCACTTTAGGAAGGGCTGCCTGAGAGAAAAGCCAAAAATGTGGAGCTGTATTTCTACAGTGGTCTCAAAACCATGGTAGGGTATTTCAGCACACATGGGAAGAATTCCTGCTGTGACTTTCTCTTGCTGCAAACACAGTCACATTCACACACAGAAAACAGGGAGGAAGTTCAGCTACTGCCCAGTGCACGCATTTGAGGCACTGACTGTGTTTATTCCTCTGATACACTGATGTGCCATGGTACATTATTCTCTTCCTAGACCTCCTATAACCTTTCTGAGTCACTCCTTAGGTCTAACAGTGTTAATTGGACTGCAGTTCCACATTCAGTCTTGCTGCAATGCATAGGCTATTGTGGCGGACGTTAGAACTTAATTCAAACCCTGAATTTAGCTACACTTTTCATTGAAACCCTCACTCTAAATGTTACAAAACAGTGTTATAGTTTATATGATGTAAGAAATTTTTAGCCTTTGGGAGAATTATAAAAATTAAAAAGACTAAGTAAGTAAAGGACCCACAAACAAAGGAGTCTCATAGTCTGTGCGAGACTGGAGATGAACTTGGGGATTGTTGGAAGAGCAGCACTCATGGTTGCCTTTCTAGAAAAGGCATCACATCCCATACAGATCCTTTACTCAGGATACTGCCCTTTTGTTATTACTTTAGACTGTCCTATCTTGGTTATTAGATTGGTAAAGCAAAAACAGAATTTTAACCTAAATTACCCAAGGCTAAAATAATCAAAAAAGAAAAGGCAAATATTTCTTCCAAAGGAAGATGTTCTTTCCAAAAGAAGGGATATATTGAATTTGCCTAATCAGCCATCTGAACTTTTGCTATTAAATTTCTGAAACCAGGGGTCAGATTGTTGGAAGGATTTATTCACTTTCTTAACTTTATTTTTATGAGCAGTGTTCCAAATTCAAGACTTAGTCAATAGTGGAACACTAAGCACATACAAACACATTTTAAAGCAGATTATTTTTGGAAAAAAAAAATAAAAGTGCAATTAGATTTGCATGATACTAGGGTAAGCACTTTTTTTTCTTGTTCTTAATAATCTTATTATTTAGGATCACCTATGTTATTGACAGAGGGAATGAAGATANGGGGGGTATGCAAAACCAGCCTGCTGGGCTAGCTGAAGAAGAGAACAGTCTGAGGAGAGATGACAGGCTGAGTGTTGAGTGTCTTCAAGCAGATTAATAACAAACTGAATAGTGTGTGTACTTTTGGTGTAGTGGACCCAAAAGGACAGGCTTTAGACCTCATCACCTTCTCATGCCCTCCCTGTTGCAGCCAAAGTGGGTTCCACAGAAATGAATGGGATGAGATTGCTTAAGAGGCAGGTGGCATTCAAAGGACATAGAAAAAATGAACAAAATACACACATTTTCCAGCATTTCAGTATGAAATATGAAGTGATTTCAAGTTTTGTTCTTCTTTGTTGCTGCTTGAATGTAAATATTATCCAAGTCTGATACAGAAAACAGAAAAACATTTATTCAGAGAAACAGTTGTAGACTCAAAACAGAAATGGAAAGTGCCATCTTCACACCTCTTTCTGCTGTTAAACCCCTTGGTTCTTTGAAAGGTGAGTTTTGATGAAAGTGAATGGGGAAGGGGAGAGGATTTGCAAAGTCATTGCAGCCTTGTGCACGATCGGTTCCTACCTCCCTACAACAATATGAACAGTGTCCTTATTCATCTTTTTCCTGAACAGAGAACAAGAAAAGCCAGAACTATTTAAGTAAAATTGTAATTGAACCCTACAGTAGTTCCAAAAACAATGGGAACTAGAAGGGAAACATAATGATTCATTTTGGCTACTCAGTCGTATCATTTGTTCTTCCTTAGTTCATAAACTGGTACATGAGGACTTTTAGAAATACAGGAAAGTTAGAAACAGAAACCAGATGCTCAGAACTCATAACACCTTTCCCTTATTTTCTCTGAGTTCAAAAACCAAAACCATCAGCATTTGTGAATGTAACCTTTTAATATAAAAATGAAATCATGTGTTCTAGTAGCTGATTGTGACAGTAACACTTCATTTCCCCTTTTCTGCTCTCAAGTGGCAAATTGATGTGACACAATGCAGAAACACTTTCAAACACGCAGCCTGAAAAGCTTAAAGTGGATCTGTAACACATTAGTCTCTGAAAACTTAGATGTCCATATAGTGTGTCCGTATCTGTAAATTTCTGCAAGAAAACTAATCCAAGCAGATTTGAGCTAACATCTGTCTACAATATCAGCTACTTAAGTCAATGTATTGGTCAGGACTGTTTCTAGGGGATAAATTGAAATAGATGTGAAACCAAAATGAATAACTGCTACAGTAAATCATATAGAAAATTGCTTTCTGTTCTTTAAAAGTCTAGTAACATTTTTGCTTCTATTACTTCTTTCTGTTCCACATCTTCATTTTGGAATAAGTTATGAAAAAAAGAAAAGATGAACAATTTTGGTTTGTAAACATTAAAAATGGTAAACCAGCTCTTTGTGAATAAATTGCATAAATACTGTTTAGACTAAAAATTTAACAAATTACTGCCTAGGGTGGTGTTACAAAAAAATGGAGAATATGTTTTTTTACAGGATTAGGGTTAAAATGCAGGATTTTCAGACACAGCACCAGGTGTCCTACCAGCAACTCAAAAGAAATAGTGTTTCATACACCAATTTTTTCTTTTTTTTTAATTGCTTAATATAGATAAGTGAAGCTTGTTTGACTACTGTGCCTTACAAATCAACCTGTCACATTTGTCCAGGTGTTAGTAAGTTCCATTTCCACATAACTTATTCTGCAACTGGCTCAAACACAAACAAAATGTGCCAATGGCCCAAAGATGAAAAAAACACCTCATTTACAGTTGGTACCATTTGCTGCCATGAACTGTAATGGTCTCTGCTGTGATAGGCAACACTAAGCTCAGATATTCACATCTTATAGAAATATCCTCTATTTCAATAGCATGAAATTTATATGCATTGCAAAACAAACACAGAGACAGATACAATCCAGTTCTGACTAGAGTTTCTCTGATTAGAGTGACCCACTCTAATTTATAGGTGCTACAGCACCTATAAACCCCAGTCAGCACTGGTCACTGCTTAATTGGTGAAACTAAGCCCAAAACATCTTTCTTCCTTCCTATCTCCACCTGAAACTTCTCTTTTTTCTAAGGGACTTCACATGAGAAACAGAGCATCAATATTGTCTCTTTGAAAAACTACATACTGGTAGATGAACAATTGATTTTAGCTGACTTACTTCTTTTCAAAATGACTTAATTCCTGAAAAGTATTGTAATCTTTTCTTAAAAATTTAAAGGCATAAAGTAAATGGGCTTTTTGGGCAGAGAAAATAATATTTAAGTAGAAGAAATATATTCCTGCTTGGAAACTTTCAAAGTTTTCAAGTTCCTTACTCTCTAAACAAGTATTAAATATTTGCAATCAAATGTCACTTCACATTCTTCCATTACCTTTCCTATGCTGTTTCATGGGTTTTTTTCCAAGTGTTTTACACTAGCTGAGGTCTACTTCTGATACTCAGAGAGGTGAGGTAAACATTAATCTGACACAAGAGGAGAGATGTCACTCTCATTCTCCTGCTGGAAACTGAGTTTCACTGAACAGATTTCAGTACTCTTATTTGAAGGGGAAGATCTGACTCTTTCACTTGCCCAGAGTGGGAAAGGCATCTTCATGGAGAGTAAACTGCTCCAAATTTTCCAGTCACCTCTGAAAATCACATGGGACAGTTCACCAGTGTGCATGATCCTGAATGATCAGATGAAAGAGAAACACAATCAGGCTTGGGAACAAAGCAGATTCCTGTGTCCACTGGGAATTTCAACAGCTTTTTCATGCATCTGACTTTATTTCTGGTTCACTCCAGTAATTTCCACTGCCACCCAAGCTCCTGTGACTTCAGAAGAAACTCTTATGAATGACCGTTTATTAAACAAGAGACATTTGGAGATTGATTATAACTAAGAAGGAATGGAGAGGAAAAACAGAGAGACAGATTGGATCAAATGAAAGTAAATATAGTTTTGCAAGGATTACTTTACTTTATAACTCTATCAGAATTTTATAAGTAATTAGATCAAGTTTCAGATCTATCAATGAAACAATATCACCAATTATTTTAAGCTGCCTTATAAAATAACCACTCTGGATTCTGCCTTCACTGTGTGTTCCTTGGAGTTTTCTGGTGTAGATGTGAAATGCTGCTGATACACTGTGGTATGGTTTGAGAGCATTTTGGAATGTTACGTTATTATGCAAGATTCAAACTAAAACAGAAATAGAACATCTGAGTAACAAAGACAGAACTTATATCCAAGAATAAGTTTATATTTATATCTTGAAGAATTTTGAATTCAGTTTGTAATGAAAATCAAGTTATTGATATTTCCCCCCTTTTTTTTCTTTTCTTAAAAAAATAAAAGGATTTTGAGTAAATGCAAGCAGACATTCTTGTCATGTTGAGTCTTCAGGTTCCTGAAGCAATAATCTCTTCCAGTGTGTAATAAAGTAGCTATAAAATATGGACTATTGACACAGCAGACCACATTGTATCTTGCAGAACCTTTATGGTCTTCCTTGTCAGCAAGAGTTTGCTTATTTAAAAAATAATATTCTGTGTGTGAGGGATATGATCCAGCGGGTGAGCAAAATAAAGACAGATGGATTAACTGTGGTGTATTTCATTCCACGGAAGACTTTACAGTTAAAACGTCATGTAGTCTACACACTTAACAAGAATTTGCCAAGTTTTATGAAATATAAAATTGTCTACGTGATATATAATGGATCGTAATGTCAATGGATATAAAGTTATCTCTCTATCAAATTCAGTAGCATGCTGAGGATCCTGGAAGGATTACATAAATATACAAAGGACTCTTTCAATAAAATCAAGCCTCTATACAAATATTGATACTTCACTTTCAATTTTCTAGTACTAAAAATACATGGTTGAGTGCATAAATTAATAACATTTCATTTATTGATGAGATTGGCTCTATCTTTTTTTGTCGTAATTAAAACAAGGAGAGACTCCACTTTATTCTGGCCAAAAATAAAGTGACTGTTTTCCTGTAGACATAAAGAGAAGATTTGGCAAGTTTTTATTTTACAATTGGAGATCCTAAAGGTATCCTCCAAAATTCAAAGCACTGAAGAAAATTAATGGAAAGGGTTAATCTCTTCAGCCATTGCAGACAATTTCTGTTACTTTATTCTTACTGATAAATTTTACAGATATTAGAGGGGAAAGTTAGTTTTAGACAACACTTAAGGCAATTTCTAAATGTATGTCTCTTAAAAGCCAAAAGCTGCTTAGTAACAAATGGTTGCTTCAGGAATTCTATTGGTGGATTACTGCTGTCTGAAAAATTACACAAGACTTTTCAGTAATGTCAGTATGTTCAGGCGAGGACAGAATTCAAGGCAAGCACTCTTGTCTAGCTGATATTTTGTATCAGGGTTCAGAGCTCTGATACAGTCTAGACTGTCTATTCTATTAAGATATGAAACCTTACAGCAATATTTGTATCAGTGGTACTTTTATGATTATTCAACACAGATAGGTTTCACAGATAAGTATTTTTAAGTTTAAGAAATAACATTGAAGAAAATAGCACGTGTGGAAATTATTACAGCATTGTTGCACCTACAATGGAGTGTGGTTCTATTTCAACTCAGAGAACACTTAAAAATAGGAACTAACTGTGCTATGGTTAAATAAAAAACCTATTGTCATTACAGGAAAGAAATCAGCAGTTTTCAAATCCTCAAGCCCATTTTACAGGTGGAGCACTAGTGTTGTCCTCATTATATTTCCCAGACTTCCATAAGGTAAGAATACTACATGAAAAGCAAATAATTTATCTGTATTTAACATACAGATAGAAGAATATATAGTACAAAAAACAGGTAAAAGCCAGTTTATCTTCTAATTCACCTCAGTGAAAAATGCATCTGTGCTTTTACATGGAAAGAATGAGTCCTACATTTTATTTTCTCTGACCTGTCTATCATTTATGCTTCATCATCTTCATATATATGCACATATATTCATGCCACTGAATCACATAATTTTTACCAGAGGAAAAAAGATACTACATACTAAAAGAGGAAAAAAAAATAGATGTTTTCTCAAGAAAAAATGAGGCATCATACCTTTACTAGACCATCAAACAGCAAATAGTAGTCAAAATAAATATAACAAAATGTGTTATGGTTCACTTTGTTTAAATAAGCTTCAGGGGAAAAAATCCAACATGTATGGGAGGACATTAATAGTATACTCAATGAATAATGAAACATCAGGTTAAAATATACAATTAATAGATCAATGTCACATTTTATTTTTAAAAATCTGCTAAGAATAAGTATTATGCCTTAGAGTTTATGCATGAAGATTCTCTAGGGATTTTAATTTAGGAGAAATGCTCAAATTAAGTGGTTACAATTCTTGAATGAGAAAATAATGAGACAAAAGCAGGTTTGTAATTGCAGCTGGTGGGAAGCAGCAGCCCTTTTTCCTGAGTTTTTTCAGTAAATGGAACTGGAGGGGAGGGCATGGTGGTCATACAATTGATAGGAGAGGCAGTAGGTGCATCAGGAATTAAATGGCTGGTACAAATAACCACAGGCATTCAAAGGTGAGGATTTACATTATTTTAAATGAGGCTTTTACATATTTGTGCAGTTTCATATTTATTCTATCTGATCATTTGAAGCCAAAACTAGGTGAGACAACATTTGTCTTTATGGCCAAACTACCATGAAAAGGCTAAACTGTGTTTTACCACCTTAAACACGACAACAGCACCTCTTCCTCAAGTTCCAGTTTGATTTAATTGTCTAAATATGTTGGCAGCATATGAAGATCTCTTGTCATTCAAGTGATAACATTTGTTTTGCTTCTCCTTTCCTACCTAGTGTATGTGCAGATATGAGACAAACACTAGCTCTTTGCTTTCTTTTGCAAAATCCAGAATATCTGTCTACTCTGTCCATCAGGAAAATCTTTAGAAGAAATATACAAATCATGAAATGTAAGGTACTGTTAAATTCTAGATCCCTTGCATTTAGTCTTATTGATGCTGTGTGTCCTTTCCATGCACTGACATAGTAAGCAGAGGGAAGAGGCAAAAATTAAACATCCTGCTGGGTTTTCCAGTATTAGTTAAAGACTCATTCCAGGCCAGCTAAGCAAAATGGTGTAGTTAACTTTGAAGGGAGACCTTAAGAAGGAATATAAAAATACCACTGAAGCCATCCAGTCTCTCAAAATATCATTGCTGTAATTGCCAGAATTACAGCTTGTGGTTACCTGCCACATTCTTTGGTGCTCAACTCACAGTTATTGTTCTACCACAGTTTAAAACATTGGCTCAGAGCTGTTTTGCAATCCACATAATGCCATATCTACTGCACACAGTGCAGTATCAAACAGCACACAGGCCTTGAGACAAAGTGCATTGAAACAAACCCACATAATAAATAACATTTCAGATGAGTAGAAAACACTGCATACTTGATTTTGTTCCAAAGGTAGTGTCTTAGCTTTTGGTTCTCAACCAGAGTGCAGTTATCATAAAAATAAACAATACTTCACATCTTTCAACTTCTGAGATCATCAAAAAGACAAGAGAATGGTCCATTTCTCAAGACTTTTTTCCCAGATCTTTTTGCCACAGATAATGAAGGCAACTTAATAAAATTCATGATAGGGATCGTATTCATATACAGGTCAAATTTTTCATGCTTTTAACCCATCAAATTGTTTGGTAACAGCAGGATTATTAAATGTATTAAATGCTTCCTGATAAGAAATTGAGTTCAGATACATTTTGTAAATTACCTTTTTTCCTTACAAATGATCAGAGTGGGGGAGACACAAATCATGATCCTTTAAAATTGTTGCTAGTACTAATAGAATTAAATCAGACCATTCAGAAAAAAAAAAATAGTTTTCCTCTACATGTTTCAGAGAATATTTTGAAGAAGCATACCCCAAGAGAAAGATTATTTTCCTTTAACAAACACCTTCCAGAGAAGAAAACACTGATGTTTTAAAACCCTAGTTTGAACTTGTCTGGAACACAGACTATCTAAATTAAGACCTTTTGTTATGCTAATGTTTTTCAAAGTGTTGGTCTACATAGTTCCTAATCTCAGTGTTTCCCAAGGTGTTCTATGGCTGGAGGTAGAGAGGGCCAAGAGCTGTCATTTTTCTGAGTCCCAAATTATTGTATATTGATAATATACAGGAAGGAGTTATTAAATTTAAACATATCATGCAAACTTTATGAGTGACTGACCAGCAGACTCAGATTGGAAATATGTCAGACTTAAGCAGGAGAGTGTTGCAGGCAGATGTCAAAGTGTTTGCTGATGGTCTCTTAATGCCTGTACAGCCTGGCTGCTGTTAGCTGGCAAAATGATCTGGTGAATCCCAGTGTCCCCAGACACCACAAGAATTATCTTCTCACCTAACCTCTGATCTTAGTCAGGGTCATAAATGACATGTCCATCAGAGCATGAAAGCACACTCTTTACATCTGAGATAATTTTGAAAATAATATATCCATTTCCATTATGCAAATCTTGTCTGGTAGCAGTCTAATTATGCAGAAACACAGTGAAGGTTCTACATCCACAATGATGTACACAACTGTCTCAGGTTTGCTTCTTGTTTAGCAGTGTGCTGATGACATGGACACAGAAGCAAAGCATTACTTCCCCAGTGTTTCACCTAATCTCTGAATCCCATTCAGTCTTGTCATAATACCACTCTCCCTTTTATTGACTACTAGATGATCAATTTAACCAAAGATCAAAAATGTTTTGAGTCATTAAAAGTTTTGATGATGATTTAGCCAAATCATAGATTGGGTCAGTCTTTTCTGGAGATAGGAGTAGCTTAATGCAGAGGAGAATTTATTTTCATATTGCATGTAGAGTAGGATTTTAAAGTTGTTCACAGTTGCTCTGCAACATTTATGGTGGCCACTAGTGACTTTTCTTGACAACATCGTGGTCATTGTGTCACTTTACACAGCAATATTTCCATCTATCTTGGTTTTGGAAGACAGGTGTCTGCCAGGGAAAGCTGAAGTTTCCCTTGGAATGGAGAATGTAAACCCCATTTCCTCCAAATTATTATAATTTTGCAATTAAAGGCTTTCAGGCAAAGATTTGGGAATAGGAATAATAGTTCTTTACTAGGAGTATTACAAATACAAATGTAATAGTACAAAAAATCAAGCAAACAAACAAACAAAAATCCTAGAAACCCTGATGGAGTCAGGAATATGATCTGACACCCTCTTGGTCAGGGTGTTGGAAGCAGTTCCAAGTAAGTCCTCCTGGAGGAACAGATGTGGTTCTGTTGGAGTGGAGATGATCCTGTAGACAGGGTCCAGTGGCAGTGAGATGGGTCCAGTCTTCCTCTGGAATCCAGTGGAAAACAGGATGCCTGCTGCTCCTGGAGATAAAGAAAAATCTCCCCAGTCAGTTTCAACAGATGGAAAAACAGAATAAACATTCTGGTTACATAACCCACAACCTTATCCTGATACTTTCACTCATACAAACAAGGTCTGAGCAGGTTGGTGTGAGGATACCTGAGCTTCTGTACAACTGTTCAGGCTGGATGTCATTTTAGACAAGGCAACACAAAAATCCCACCAGGTAATGGTTGTGAAAGATTCTGTATTGTGTAATAAACGGACAAAAATGAATCAGTTATGTCAGATGGGGTGTTTTTAAGAGGCAGGCTTCTCTTGGAAAATAATGAAGAAGGCTGGAAGTTTCTGCACTGTGGAGAGAGGGGATTTCACAGCTGAGATGATAAAGAGTAAGGTTATTTATACTTACAGAATATCCATTTTGTTATTTAACTAGAGAAAAGGAAAGGAAATAAAAGCTAAAGAAAGGCAGAAAAAAAATACTAATCCAAGATGGACACATTTAAGACCATAGTGAAGGATGAAATTAAGCTATTTTGTGTGAGTATTGATAAAAAGGCAACATATTCCTCAAACAAGAGCGCCAAAGTACAGGATGTAACAGAACCAAAATAAACACTATAAACTTATGTAAATCAGGTCTAAAGTCAAATTTGAAAGACTTCCAAATACGTTAAGATAGAAAGACAGTCAAAACAACATAAGCTCTGCTGTTTTACAAGGTAATGACCCCATGAAATAACCATGCAACCATGAATGATGGATGCTAATGTTTGAAATCCCAGATTCAGTTGACCTATTTTTTTTAATCCTGTTTGATTTTTTCTTCTCTTTTTTATACAAAGGATTTTAACAAAGTAGAACCTTGAAACTCAGAAATTAATCTTATGTTCCACCATACAATTTGTATTGTTTGTTTAGGCTTCAGCCATAATAAAAGATACGTGTACTTTTAGATTTATATCAAATCCAGACACTCTTGCATTTTTCTTGGGGATTTGTGTTTTAAGATAAAGGTTTGCTAAAATGAAATCATAAGGAGAAATGTCAGTGAGAGGAATAGCAGAAAAATCCTCCAGATACTAATGAGATTTATTCATTGTTCAAGTCTAAATGCTTAAAATATTAAAATACATTTGTTTCTTATTACAACACTAAAATTAGGCAAGAGTTTCAATTTTCTTTTGAGACAATGGTATCTTACAGTATCCTCTTAACAGAAACACAAATATAAGAACTGGCAATAACTGAGTTTTAATTAAAATCATTTTATGATTTTGCTTTGAATAATTTGAAGGAGATTCCCCCTCACACACACCCTTCTCAACAGAAGTTTAATTTAAGAAGTTTGCATATTTAGGATTCCACAGAATCATAGCATAAAGAATATGCTGAGTTGAAGGGACCCTTTGGGATCACCAGTTTCATCTCCCTCCCTGTGCAGGACAAGCCAAGACTGATGAGCCTGAAGCACTGTCCAGTCTATACTGAGAGAGGGTAGAAGCATCTAATCAAAACACTGCCTCTGCTGAAGCTCCACTCACTGCTGGGAGTATTCAGGAACTGATCTTGTCACTCCTCATCATATGAGTGATGCTCTCTCCCCAGCACATAAACTTCCAGCCTCCTCCATTATTCAGCAGGTGAAGCCTGCCTCCTGAAAACACAGCCATCTGTCAAAACTGATCCAGCTTTGCACATTTATTATACAGCTTCCTTCACACAGAAAATCTGCCCTGCTACAGATACAAGTTTACCTTATTGGATGCATTCAGCACAATTTAGGAACACCATGAAGCTGTTATGGGATATATTGTTAAAAGAATGGTTTTTCTTCTACATAAACAATGTATCACTTAATATTTAACAACATGGGTTTTCTAGTAAGGTTTAGAAGGATCTACTAATTTGCAGTAAAAGGCTGTTTTCAAATAATATCTTAAGCCAAGTATACACATAGTCAAATGTATTTAGAATATATGTCACAGCTCGAAATAAGGGATATCTTTCTGACAATCAAAAATGATTCATTCCATCAAGAAAGAAAGCTTTGTCTTAGTCAAGTTATTGCAAAATACTGCACATTTTTGTTCCATTATGAGATGATAAATCATGCACTAATCTTGTACTTGGAAAACTGGTTCTGATGAAGGATTAACATAAATAGCTGAATTAATTGCCGAGTCTGTAGTTTGTCTCTATAAACCAAAATCAGAATTTTCCCACCTAAGAAGATACCTGGGAGTTTAGAAACACTCAAGCCTACTACATGATAAGCAGCTGAATTACCCTTCTACCCTTCATAAAGATTCATCCAACTGGAAGATGCAATCATTTATCAGAGAATTCCTGGGAGGATCCCAAAGAAATTTTGTCACTTACAGAGCGTCTGGTATCGGTAGTGAGTCGTATAATTTTCACATTTGTCTAAGAAGCCACAGCTCCTGAAAACAAAAAAAAAAACAACCAAGCAAGCAAGCAACCAACCAAATACACACACACACACACCCCAGCAATATACTTTGGAGGCCAATATATACCAAAGAAAATTCTAATAAGTGTTACTGAAAAGTCTCTTCACACTCAGCAGCCAGCACTATTAACAGCAGGATACATAAAACAAGAACTACCTGATGAGATCAATCCTTCAGTTTTCTTGAAAAATGACTAGACAGATGACACCTAGACTAAATGACTGGTGTTAGGAGTGTGTGCAGAAGCACCAAATCTGCACTGGCAGTCCTCTGTGTAATTCAGAGTGCCTCAGCAGAGTGCTGGAGGATTCATGTCCCCAAGCCCTGCTGCACATTGGCTTTGTGCTGATGTCCAGGGTATGCCAGCAGAAGAGGGCAGCTTTCCTATCATCTCCCACAGCTCAGGAGAAAATGTTGAGCTCTTCAAGCTCCTATAAAGTCCCTCTCATATCTAAATATGACAATAGTTTCTTTCAGAATTAATTGGTTGAAATAAAGGGGTTGTGTACTCAAGGAAGAGGACTAAAACCTGTTTTGTTCACAACAGCTGTAATAAATAGGCAAAGTTGATCCACCTATAAAAATTGAATGCAATGTAAAATTTTATGACTATACTTTTAGTAAAAATAGTCTTAGTATCTTTAAAAAATATTTTTAAAGATATTTAAAGCTCTTTCTGTCTCCTGTTAATCTGTTGAGCTTTTTAGTTTGAGGAGGTACTTGGCAAAATTGGTTTTTCTTGGAGTCCTTAAAAAGCCCATGCACAGGAAAAATCTATGGAAACTGCCCACAGGAAGCTTATATCAGATAAACATAGGAAGTAATTATTCAGCAGGAAAGTTTGGAGGAAATGGGTTGTTTTTCTGTCAGCTCTGGTGTTCCACAAATTTCAGGACATCAGCAGTAATGAAGGAAATAGATTAGCAATTGCAGGGCAGCTATTGTTTATACAGTGTTGACACTAAATGTCACTCTCCTAGAATTTGCCTTGTGAAAATAATTTTATATTGGGGAAAAGCAAAGCAGCATTTATTTTATTCTGACAATATCGCAGCAATTAGGCTTTACATCTCTACAATTAGAAGGTTTGAGGAGAAACTAATCCGGCTGGTGAAGCAATAAAAATAAAAGAAAAATACATTTGAAATCTTCAAATAGTTATCAGCAATGTTTTGTTTCTTGCTTCTTAAGATGATAAAATTTTATTTTGGAATAAGCAAGTAGCATAGTAGCACCACAGATTCAACCTAAGAAAATACAAGATTTTGAGCTGTTGCTTTAACTTAATTTAATTCTTCACTGGAATGAAAACACCATCAGCTGAACTAAGTCACTAGGAATTCTCACTCCTGAATCCTCTGATTAACATAAGACAAAGATATAAATATAAGTTCTCTTTCGATCAATGCAGCTGAATGTCAAATTCTATCTAACCACAATTACTTTTTAAAAAAATTCTTAACAAAACTTTCACAGAGATAAATATGCATCTGTATAAAAGCCTTCAGGTTTGACAAATCAATATTTCCCCTGTGAGAACATATCATGGGAAATACCTATGCAGTGTACTGTATTTCAAATTTCCCCCAAGGTGGAGAAAGGTGAGTAGGTGGAAAACAAATGCAGCTGTGAAAGGTGCTGTGTTTTGTGCAGGCAACAAAGAGGTGAAAAAAGTACCTACTTCATACCATGATGATGCACTTCTTAGCAAGCTGGAGAGAAAAAAAGGACAGGACAAGAAAAGGACAAATCTTCAGAAAGAACCGGTTTAAATGCCATATTCTCATTCCTATATGCACGATTGTCTGCTCAGGACAGCAGGATTTCAGGGGTGTCTCTCTCCCTTGGCCCCCACGTCAGGATTACAGACAGCAGCAGATAATGTCTGTAATCAGCTGGGCTCCAGCAGAACCAAACCAGCTGCTCCTCAGCAGCTCTCCTGGTGCTACCAGAAAAGGCAGAAACAGAGAAACTCCATATGGCTTTCTTGGATGCACACTTCTTCCAGCTGTCATCAGTGCTGTGCAATTCTCTTTTACTGGTTTACTGTGGGTTTAATTTCCCTGTACTTCTCTCCCTTCTATTTGATTTAGTTAATGATTATGGTAACTATTTCACTTAATGGCTGGAAATATGATAAAGAATATTTCAGTTCAAATTACTTAGAATATTTCTCTAAGGATTTTAATGCCTTATCTTGTTTTAGCCATTCATGATCATAATACTGTATTATAAAGAGCTTATCTGGACATGTAACAGACTGCACTCTTAGCAAAGTATCATAAATAATCTTGAAAAATTTTAAATATCTCTTCAAATTTTATCAGCTGACAAATTAGCTAGGGCTGACCCATTTTTGCAAAGAATGTTAGCTGCAGTAAAAGAGCATTTCTTGCACATGAAAAATTGAAATGGGTATACAAAATTGTTCAGTAAATATTTCTTGACATGTTCTGATTCTTTTTGTTTATTAAAATTGAAGTACCTTCTTCAGGTAATAATGTTTTCTATCAGATATCCAAATTAAAAAAAAAAAGATTTCTTACTACATATTTGAATTGTTTCTTATGTGTACTTAGTTTCACAACAACTTAACTTTGAGGAAAAAAATTACATTTTGGTACTTTCAACATTGCATATGCTCATCTGTCATCTGATAATCTTTAGCTTCTGATCTTCAAATATATTTTCTTGAATATATTACTTTCCTGCATTAGAATATTGATAAGTTTGAATTTATAAGGACAGAAGGTTTCAAACTGACCTTAAGGAAAATAAGATCAAAAAATTTTAAAAAATTAACCCTGTCATTATTACTCACAAAATTTACTGCAGCAATTCAACAAAAATCAATAAGTGACCTGAAAAAAGCTCCAGCTAGTGTTAGAATAGCCAGGTAGATTAGTCCAAACCCAAAGTAAAACTTCCCACTGGGAGAGCAGGCAGGGCTGAGACAGATCCCTGCTTAGAGCAGAACACTCAGAGCAGAGTGCCAGCTCCGAGCTCTGACAAAGACAGGCAACAGGAAAATGGTCCAGATCTGAAGATTCCTGGGAAACTTTCACAAAGGCAAATGGGAAGGCAAGATATAGGGCAGAGGTAGCTGCTGCAGTTGTTTTGCCAGCTTTGCCTCCAAGTGTCTGTCAGCCTTTTCCTGAGTATTTCCAGTAGGAAGGCTGAAGCACTGGCCGTTCATTTCATCAGGCATCACAAAAAGGTGTTAACCAGAGGTTTAATCCTATTTTCCTTTTTCCTATGACTTTCCTAATGAGATTGTTACCCACTCAAACTGTCTAAGTCCCTGTTATAAGAATGGCCATTAAGGTATTTTGATCACAAATTAATTCATTTGAACACAAATTCATGTTCTTCAAGCAATATACCTTTGTCATATTATTCAGTTCAGGAAAATCACAATCTGCATCAGACTTGTAAATGCACCACCATTTGAGGGAAGCATTGAAGAGACAGTGATGATCCAGTTCACTGGCACAAAAAAAAGAACAACAAACCCTTTCTCCAGTGTTTTCATACAAACTGGAGTCTCAGGATCATATTACAAGGAATTAATAATAAGAACAATATAGAATTAATTCAATTTGGAGGCTTGTGGGGGAGGGTTCAGCCTGAGGTTTGGTTGTTTTTGTGGAGTACATGTCTATCCCCTAAACATTTATTTGTCAGGCTAGAGATTTTGGTTATCAGATGCCAGAGCTTTAGCTCTTGCCTCCAGCTACTTTTTAAAGATTCTACAGACCTCTTGCCTCTGGGTGTTCTGTGCTTGTTTCTGACTTTCAGAAAGTTTTCTTTAAGAAGATCTGTTTGCTCCTATTGAAAATCAGAGTGATAGCTTATTAAGAAAGAGGGCTGAATAAGCAACTCAAATCTCCTTTTGAACTGGTAAGAGAAAGTAACTGAAAATAAACAATGTGACCCAAAATTACTTTTTGTCTTCAACATCTGATTTTCTCTCAATAGGATTTTCATGTTACAAACAATATGGTTTAATCACTTCTTTGATTTATCCTGTGATCCCTTGGAAAATTAATTATATTTGTAATCATGTGCTGAGAAATTACAGTAAGAAGCAACATTTTCAGGGTAAAAAGCATTTGTTTCACTTCTTTTTGTTCAAAATTTAGGGCATAAAGTCCCCTGGTGCAGCTTCTTTTCAGGAAGCAGCTTCCATTTATAGCATTTATTGAAGTGGGAAGTATCACTGCCAGTGTTACAGAGAAGGACAATGCATGCATTGAATAAAAAGTATCCAGGACATTAACTTAAAATATAAACAATACAGAATGATTTTATAGTGATAAATTTATGAGAAACAGAGTTTTGCATCTCCACAGGCCCCCTGAAAAGCTTGGATCCTATGTTTCCCAACTTTTTCCACTATACTGCGTCCTATAAATTACCTGTATAGATACCTCTACCTATAGTTAACTGGGGTCTCCTTACAGTCACTTCAGACTCTATAAAATTTGGTGACAGAGAAATGTAGGTGAAAAAAATCCATGAGAAAAAGAGGCAGATAAAATCAGCTGCACCTCTGCCACCAGCCATAAATGGCTGACATGGACCTAAAGCTGAGACCCTTTTTTATAATTTAATTTCACTCTATAATTGTAGATTATGGCTAGCACTTTTATTAAGGGGGGAAAGTTAGATCAGCATAGAGTTAATTCCAGTTTAAGCAGATCTGAGAATCTCTGATTAGAGAAATATAAATTTAGGTGACATAGGCACTGACCATGCTATTTGATATCAGAGGGAATAAATGGATCAGTGAGGCCAAAATGAAGTAATTTTATGGTAGTTTTCACCCAATCACTTTCACATGGCGATGCTACATGGGCAAGGTGGGCATAGATGTAGAGGCATCATTCAGGTTTCAGTCACTCCAGATTATAGAAGTTTTTCTAATTTATATCTTCAAGACTAAAATCCATTTGCTGGTAAACCAAGACAGAAAGAAAATGAATGATAATGCTTACTTTCAAAGAACTGATCCAAATTTAGAGATTTCTAGACTTATCTGTTTTCAGTTTAATTCTTTTTAAAATATTTTTTCTATATGGAATTTTAGAATTGATATTCTAAGCTTCACATTCTTCCTTTGCTTTTTATAAGTACTATTTTTGCCTCCTGAGTCAAAATCACTACCTACAGGAGTTCAGAAATATATATCAGGCTTCCTTTTGATATGCTAACACTGATTTTAAAAATATTGTTTGGACCTTAAAAAAGAGTTATATCAAGTGCCCTTATGGGCTGCCTTTTCTAATCTAGCTGGGACAATAATAACCCTTCTGAAATCTTGGTACTGTAAAGGAATCAAACACTTTCAAAGCAGAACCATCACATTATAGATTGATATTTAAGTAGTTCTATTTTAATATTTTGGATAATTCTGCTTGGAGTTTCATGAAATAAAGTAGATAAATTAGTATTAGTGTTAATATTTTGCTATTGGGTTTTTTTGTTTTTAAGAAAAAAGAGTAAAACTTCTGAAATACGAGGGGTTTTTTTATTTTGATGATTTGGAAGTGTTTCTCAAGTGACAACACAAATTTCACTTCATACTTTTGTAAGTTTGTATCATTTCAAAACTGTTTAAACTGCTGACATTCAATTGTTATCACAATCCCACCCTGAACACAACCCTGCTGAAAAAAATCAAGGTTCTGTGACCTATACAGTAGTGAAACAAGCTATAGTCAGGAAGAGGAAATGCTTTCATATACATCACGCCCATGTGAAAATATCACATCTATTTCTAGCAAGAACAAGATGCCATTTAAGTCATTGAAATAATAAATGCCTCTCCCATCCACCTCCAAAACAGAGACATCATCAAAGGGTGAAAAATCAACTACTTCACATAATAAATAAATCATTATTGATGACAATGCATGGAAAAAAGGGAATAATCAAAGGACAAAGTGAAAAAGCAAGGAATTAGAGGGGTCTCCTACTCCTCAGGCAGGGCACAGCCAGCAGTGGACACACTATGACAATATTCAAGGCTCCCTGAAGGTGTCTGGGAAACTGAGAGTGTTGGCCAGTTATGGAGGGGGGCTAGGACCAGGCAGCCAAAAGCATTCCCACAGTTGTCAGAATTCCCCACAATTTCCCAGATTTCTGTCCACCTTTCCCTAGAGGTACTTCTTGCCTTTCAATCCCAAACCACTAAGATCCATCCACAGGTGGAGTTTCCCATCCACTCAGGGAAGGTTCAGTCCCTGTGCGTCAGCCTCACGTGCCTGTGGGTTCCACTTAGCTGAATTTATTCCTGCTTTAAATCCCTCTTCTGCTGGTCAGTGTCGGAGACTGAAATAATTGTTCAAGTGGGCTCTTAATTTGACCTAACACAGCTATTGATTTATTGATATGAGTGAGAGTGAGGAACCACTCCAAGGGGGAATTTGTGATCCTCCGCTGTAAGCCTGCATGGATTAAATTTCCATACCTGTCCTTTTACTCATGTTCATCAGTGTTATGCCTTCTTGTCACATTGGATTGCTGTGCTGTGATTAGGCATGGAAAACTGTGGAGCAGAATGAGCTAAAGGACACGAGCAGCATGGCTGGCTGGCCAAAGCTCGTGCAGGAACAGCCTTGAAGCTGATCAGGCTGCGTGAGCCACGTCCAGGAAGATGAAACCCCACACCCTGCTCATGTGTGCAGCACAACCACAGCACCCTCAGCTCTCCAGGCAGGCACACTCACCTGTAACCAATAGGCATTAAGTGCAGCATCTTAATACAGCTTTGAAAAGTATAAATATTAGTGTTTGAAACTAATAAACATCTTTGCATTAACACTGCAGAGCCCATGCCTTATTCTGCCTGCAGAAAACAACTTCAGAGTGAATATAAAATATATCCACGACCTTCTTTATGCATTTGAATTTTCTGTGTCACTTACTTCCTTACTTAGTTAAAACAGTGAGCTTTCACATTTACAGTCCCACTAATCAATAAATCCATTTCCCAGGGTAGTACATTAATCAATAAGAATAAAAATCCATACTCCTGCATACTGATAATTTTATTTACTTACTCTAATATTATTACATTATTTTCTTCTGTTTGCTGCCAGGAAATACCATCCTACATTCCTACAAAATATTCCTCAGAAAATAGAAAAAAATTAATAATATCTACCTATATATAGAGAGAAGACCAAGAAAGTTGAAAGGGTTGCCAAGATTTTATAACAACTGAGTTTATCACCTTATCCTGAAGCCTCACAATTTACAAACATCTCCTGTGAGTCTTGAGGTCATCATAATCAAATTGATCATGTCAAGAGCACGCTCCCATTGCCAGTGTGATCAGCTTTTGTCAAGGGACTACACGCATAAAAATAATTCTAGTGTTTTGCTTTTGTCCAATTCAGGGTTATTTTTAAAAGGCACTGAGTTCAAGGTCTACCACAGCTCTAGAAAAATACCACATTAAGGCTTATGACTGAAGGAATATTCCACATATTAAAAGGTGAACTTCAGTGATTTGTTTCTTTCTTTGTTTCTAATTGACCATGTGCAACAAGAGTAGAGCCAATGAATCAGATTAGACATGCAAACCAGTAACTGTCAAGATTTATTCAAATCAAAAATAATCCTAGTGATTCACTCAGCAGAATTTGATTCATTTTAGCAGTGACAGGATTAGACATCCTAAATTACAAACCATGGTGCAAAAAGGCATCATTTCTCAAACCAGAGGTAATAATTGAGCAAACATAATGGAGCAGTGAGGAGCAAAGGTGTTCTTCTAATCTAAGACATTTCTCATCAACAGTAAAAGAGATTGATAAAAAAATTAATCCCAAGGATGATTCCTCCCAGCCACCAGAATACTTAAATGTTTAAAAAAAAAAACAGTAAATCTCCTATGAAATCAACAGCATGATTTGGTTTACTAGGAAGGAAAAACTGTCTTTCCATTTTAAGTTTTAAAAATTACCTGGAACAAATGACCTTTTCTCAGAAATTCCAGGAAATGTGTTCACTTAGAACCACATATTAACCGGAGCTCTGTATTACCAGTGCAGTCTGAATATCTGAATAAGTGCTTTTGTCTTGGTTGCAAACTTCTATTGTGATTACATATTTGGTGGTCCCTTGGTTGTTACTTGTCTGAAGAGTTACCTTGGCTGTGAGTTTTGGCATAATATTAATGATTTATGTTGCTGGTGCTCCTCTTAGTATCTGCAAACTGAGAATTTCTAACATTCTTCATGTTCTGTCACAGTTAATAATAGCAATAATAACTTAGTTTTGTATGTGAAAATGCCCATGAAATAAAATATGGGTTGATATTAAATAACCCGATTTTATTAAAGAATGCTGATGTGGAGCTCAGATTCTTAGCCATTTGTGATACCTGCTGAAATACAGCTAGTTCTAATGCAAAACAATTAGTTCTAATTAGTGGACTTCATCTTTGAAGCTCATAATAAGATGCATATAATACACGTGTTGTCAAAACAGAAAATATAAGATCAAATACAATTTTTAACAATGGAGAAAGGCATGGAATTCAAAATACTGTCATCAGCCAAGCTGGTTTTGTAGAATGGTTGGTGTATTCTTGGAATCCTGAACAATGAGCAAAACTTGGCTGGATGTACACAAGCCCATGAGGAGTTGAACAATGCCACTGAGTTACCCTTCTCAATTACAGGCAGAAACTGATGCCCAGGAAGTTTCATCTGAGTATGAGGAAGAACTCATTTACTGTGTGATTGATGGCACTGGAAAGGCTGCCCAGAGAGGGTGAGGAATCTCCCTCACTGGAGATATTCAAGGGCCTCCTGGTGTAAAATCTGTACCACGTTCTCTAGGATGACTCTGCCTCAGCAGTGAGGTTGGACCAGACAATCCACTGTGGTCCCTTCAAATCTTACCCATTCAGTGGTTCTGTGAATTACATTTGCATGGTCACAGTGGTCTGGGGACATTCCTGAGGACTGGAACAAAGAAAGGTCACCCTTAACTGCAGGGAGGGCAAGAGGAAGAATCTAGAGAACTATAGGCTGATTAGCTTCACCTCTATCCCAGGGAAGGGGATGGAACAAATAGCTCTGGAAACCATTACCAAATTTATTAAGGGCATGAGTGTTTTTTGAAACAATTAACATGGATTTGGAAACTGGAAATCATGCCTGATAATACAATAGCCGTTAGTGACAAAATTGCTGGCTTGGTAGATCCATGTAGAGCAGTGGATTTTGTTTGCCTTAACTTTGATAAGAGTTTCAGTTTTCAACACTCTCTGGCACAACATTTTCATTGAAAAGGTGATGAACTGTGGGCTGGATATGAGGATGGTGGGATGGGTTGAAAACTGGTTGGAGTGCTGGGCTGAAAGGGCTGTGATCAGTGGTACAAAGTCCAGCCAGAGGCCAATCAATAGTTCAGTAACTTGTCAGACAAGCACAAGCTCTGCTGATAAGTCCAATGACCAGTAGAACATGTTCAAAACCTCACAGCAAAATTTAATTTCTTGGCAACATTACAAATCTTTACTGGCATTGTTCCACTGAGCTTTCTAAAGTTCTTTTTTTAAGACTCTGAATGTTCCCATGCTCACAGATAGAAGGTATACATTGTCACAGTATCACTGTCAAAATGGATAAATTATCATGTTTTTGATCTAGTCTAGAGATTAGATCTAGGCTAGTCTAGCTAAAGAAAGAAATTTGAAGAATAGGCCAAGGGAATGAAAAGTGATAGAACAATCAAGGACTTCCTAAAAAGCTATATTTGGGAAAAACAGCTTTTAGTAGACATTTTGGAGGAAGATTCATAAGATTCAAGGATTCCTGTTTCCATGGATAATTGTATGCAAGCAAAATTTTCAAAAATGTATTAAATAGAAAGCATTAGAAAAAAAGTTGAGAGAAGTGGTGGATAGGTCACTGTTCAACTTCTTGAGTTCTTAACTATTCAAAATATAAGACCAGAGCAGTCTGTATTACCCACGTTAGTCACACACCAAAGAAATTGAGCCTAAATAAAATAATTAGCCTCCATGCTAGGCAAGACTTGTTAGTTATTGGATTGTTTTGCATTTCCAGTGTATTAATTACTTTTACTGGGAAGAAAGTGTTTTTCTACACAGTTTTATCTGCCTATTGTTAATTTATTATGACACTAGAGCAATGATTATAAAAGCAAAAAGGAAAGGTAAAAAAATCCAGAAGGATCTTATTCTTAGGTCTCTATTTCTCTGTCCTGTGTGAAATAAATATCTCTGATTCAGCAGTTACTGTCATAAACTTGTGTGAAAAATTAAGCATGCAAAAATTTCAGCCTTATTTTTAGGATAAAGAACACATCTTTACTGTCACAGGTGAGGAAAGAGCAGAACAACTACAGGAAAATCAATGTGACCGAATTAATTAGTGCCAGGAAGAATACTAATAGAGTTAAAATAAAGGTGAGTTAGTGCTCCTCTATTTTTGTGCTACAGAAGAGTCTAATAAGTCTATTTAAATACCTGCTCTGTGAATTCATGTGAAGCTTAAAGGAAGAATTTAACATATTTTTTTAAACTCCTGTCTTCATGGTGGTCAGGAAATAAAAATATGCAAATTTTTGATTTCAAAAAACATACAGAGCCCCAATGACACTAAATTCCTCCCCACCCCTTCTTTTCTTCATCTGCTTAAGCAACTTTGTCAGGTTCAGCTTCAGAACAGCTGGCAGCAGAATGGTAGTAAATCTGACAACATAATTTTTCAACATTTAGCCATTTCAAACCAACATCCTTAACAATCTGTATTTTAGGCATTCATCTGAAACCTCAGGTTGAAATTACAGTTACTTAATGCACTGAGACAAAGAAATTATACAAACTGCCTGGGGACCATCATGTATAGGAAACGTCAAATTTCCATCAAATGGTGGCTTTTTATTTCTGCTAAGCTTAATTTATATGCCACAAGTTTTTACACTTGAAAATGTTGGCATGAGATCTCACAGGTACAAATAAAGCAAGATTAATGCTTCCTTGTTTTCTAGTGAATAGTAAAGCATGCACTACCAACTTGCATTTCAAATGAATTGCCAATGAGGTAGATTGGGAATTGCAATTAGTTACTTAATGTGAGTAGGTAGTTAAAATATCTTTAGGAGAACTGAAGTGTAAATGAAGCTGTGTGCCATTCAGCTAACCTGTGCTTTCATTCATTTCATTAGTGTGCCATTTCAAAATCCTAGTAAAGAACTAGGTGAATTAAAAACTCACCATCATCATTCAACATACACAGTATGCAGCTGTTTCCATATTTTGCAAGGCATTTAGGTTTCAAGATCCAATTGTGGTTAAGATTCAGGTAGTTTTCATTTTGTTTAGTAAATTGTCAGAGTGGATTTGTACATTAGATAGGAAGTTTATGTCCAGGCCAGCATGGGTTTCACTTTCAGGGTGATCTGAATAACTCTACCAGCCCAGTGGCTGCATTGACTAGAGCTCCACTGACAATAACAGGAGTTAGACACCTTGTTGTGCACCTTACTGGATCTCTCAGACACCTGGCTGACATACAGGTGCCTGAATTCTGATGCCTGCAAACAAGGTGGGGATCAGCCTCTTCTCCCAGGCAACCAGTGGCAGGATAAGAGGAAATGACCTAAAGCTGCACCGAGGAAGGTTCAGGACATCAGGAAGAATTGTTTCACCAAATGGGTGGTTAAGCATTGGGCTGGGCTGCCCAGGAGGTAGCAGAGCCACCCTCCCTGGAAGTGCTCAAGGGGTGACTGGCCCTGTCATTGGGGTTAAGGTCTGCTTGGCAAGGTGGTATTTGGTCGAATGTTGGACTTGATGATCTTGGAGGTCTTCTCCAAGCTCAAAGCTTCCATGAGTCTGTGAAACCCCACTCTCAATTTCTCTCTTTGTTAAATGACAAGATGCTTGGAGACTTGTAAGCACAGTGTTCCAGGAAGAAATTAGGATTAATCCTGCTCAGACTTCGGCTTAGCTATGATTTGATTTGGATTATATTGAAGTGTTACAGGATGTGGCAGCATGTACCATTTTTCACTAGAATTGGGAAAAAGTAGAGACCTTTTACACTTTTATCATTTCTTCCTTTTATTTTAGGAATCCTCTGTTTGATTATTACTGTTACTAATATATGTCAGACTGCATGAAAATAACTGAGAAATTATTTAGGCTCTAAGTCTAAAGCATGCCCATTATCAACTCCTTAAATAGTATAAAAATAAATGAAGAAAATATAATGAACATCTATCTGGAATTCTCCACCCATCATGGTTTTTTTGCACTACTGTGCAAATAAACTTCTCTGCATCACCCAGCTGAATGAGATGGCCCTGGTACAGGGAGTGAAGAAAAGGAGTTTCTACAGTGCAACCTAATGACCTTGGTACTCATGGCTGAATGCTGGACCATGATGTATGCAACTTATAAAATCCTGAAGCCATGGGTATTCTTGATTTAACAGGCTGTATAAGAGTTGAACAGATAGTTTTAGAAGTTTCTCATAGGCCACATGAATTCATTGCAGTTTGAAATCTCTGTCCTTGGTGTAATACATAACAGCTGACAGAGGTTTATTTCTCCCCCCAGAAATAAAAGATGAGTGGATGGCAAAGGACTCTGCACCATAAGTATTTAGCATAAGGTAAGAAAAAAACCCTACTTTTTAGATTATATGACAGATCTTAGTTTGTATTGTGTTGTATTTATGCATCTGTTATTGTAAACAATACTATGACAAGAGAATCTCAACACTCAGTTATAACTGACATAGTTGAGGTATATTCAGGAAAGGTATACACCATTATATGTTCACAGAGCTGTGACCTCTATGAAACACAACCAATAGACTTAGTAAATGGATATCTGGTTATACCAGAAGTCCTGGAGACCAAATAAATTCATATATATATATATATACACATATACATACATATTTGTGTGTGTGTGTGTGTGTGTGTTAAAGACTCTTAACGTTTATGTAGAAAATATTAAAGTAAGAAGTATTAAACAGGTATCTTGAGAGAAAAAAAAGGTATCTGATAATGCTCCTTTTTGTCTCTTTAAACATGATAGATAGCAGATCAGATTTTCATAAGATCTTTTTTCACCTGTGATTAACATCTGTAGTTGAAAAGAAAAGCTCTTCTCAGAGTGTTTTAACATCCTCACTTAGATTCTAAGCAATTTGTTTGTGTCTCCATTTGAAAAAAGTAAGGTAATCCAGGACTGTTATTTACAAATGACTGCCCATTACACACACAAAAGAAGTTATTTTTAACTTGGTCACTATTAGAATACAGAGAATTACAACCTGTTTATTCTAGGCTCGAGTAAATTGCCCTTAGGTTGATGAGCTGATAATTATATGTTTCTTTCTTCAACTGATGGCTCAGGGGACAGACATAATGTTAGTTATTTGCTTTTACAATTAGGAAATTGTTCAATTTGTGCTCTAATTGACTAAATTACACCTGCAGAGGTCTAAAGAATTTCATTATCACCTGTGTGAAAGCAGCACATTTCCCCCATTATCTGCATCTATTTTTTTTCTATTTTAACCCCATCATTATCAGTGCTGTGCATATGACCACAATGAAATTGAAATAATTTCCAAGCTTTAGGCATATTTTTTCTTTGAATCTGTGTCAGAAACTACAGTACACAATGAGTCCCACTTTATGCTGTTTTATTCTGTTTTCCTTTCAGAGTTTCAGTTCCAAAAGATGCACAAACATAATTTAATGCTAAGAGACAAACCCCAGAATTAGCAGCAAAATAAAAATATTGTCCCAGAAAGTCACAAAATGTGAATTCATTTCTTTAAATGAAATTTAAAAGTTCTAATCATTAGGGGATAGATATAATATCAAGTGTGCTATACCTAGGAAAATATTAGACTTCTTAAAATTACATCATGACATAAGTTTAATGGTTATTTCTGTCAGGTCAATTTACATGATACATTTTTTAGGACAGGCATCTTTTGCATTTTAATGCAAAACAGATTATTTTCTGGATTTTCCCTTGGGTGTTAAAATAATAAAAAAAGCAATAACTGAACCGTATTCATCTGGCTCAAAACATACTTTTTATGTTTCTCTAGATATTTCAGGATAAGTGTACCAGCTGGATAGCCCTGGACTACTGAAAATATTTCACTTGGCATGGTTATTTAATGGAGTAAGGAGAACTAAATTAATTTCCATTTAAAATAGGAATTTTTTTTTGTGTTTGTTCCATCCAAAACTGATCAAGGCAAAGTATTCAGACCAATTGAATTTTTTTATCTGCTCATTGTTTTCATACAAAATATAACTCACAAAATTCTGATGTGTGAGAGGCAGGGAAGTACAACTACCATACAAAATGTCACAGCTTGCCATCATTTCCAGTTGACTCAACACTTCCTCTGTTCATGACCAGATCCACTAAGGTCACCCTGCAGTGGTCACTCACACAGGGCTGCCTGGACCCTTTTTGGGAGTTGCTGAAGAGATCAGATCTGTAACAGCAGTTATTGGTCTAAAAGAACAGGATTCAGTAACCTACACAACCTATGTCCTGGCCTCTTATTCCTCAATGGAGATATTCTATATTCTGCCTTTTCCTGCTGCCACTGTGAGTGGGTCTTTTTTCAGTTGTGCAGATTAAGAAAGGAGAATGATAGTCAACCACAAGCAGCAAAAGAATAATAAAAGATCTACCAGTAGTCACTGCTGTCTTTTGGAGCCATTTCTAAGGAGCATATTATTCTCTGCTACCTGCCTCATGGCCAAGGAAAATTACAATGTTCTCTTTTCATGACTGAAACACATAAGTTCCTCAAAGATACATTTTCCAAAGCAATAGATAACTTTTGGGAGTTAAAGCTGTGGGAGCTTTATTTCCCACACTATTTAACTGACCATCTTATTTTCTGGTAGACTATCACTGATTTTCATAGGAATTCTGCTTGAGGACCTGTAGATTAACTGTATAAATATAGCAAGAATGACCTAATTTTCAGTGAAATACAAGATAAAGAAAATTAAATCTGTAAGCAATTTTTCAACTTCTAGAAAGTACATGTCAGCAAGAAGCTTTTTAGTAGATTTAGTTATTAGAAAGTATGGGTACTAGCTTAGGACCAGTAACAACTGTGTGTTTATTGGTACTGCTTTCTATAATGGTGAAATGCTTCTTTCACTTGTGTCCTAATCTTACATTGTGGTTTGTATTTGCATATGCTAAAAGATGCTGAGCATAATGTCTGCTTCACAATGCTCTTTGCAATGATCTTTTGGTTCCCAGTCACGATCTTTAAGTATTGCAGCAACGATCATGACTTGACAGAGAGGTGCACTGTTCAGAAAACTACCAAGAAAACAAGTCATTCCAAAGATTGTGTTGAATTAAGTTGATTTTCTTAGTAACTCTGCCACCTGCAGCACTAAAGAACAAATGTCTTCATGATGGACAGGTCAAACATAGTTTTTCATAAGGTGCCCACAGCTGTTCTTTCTTTTCCTAGTGAATTAACCACTTCATTGCTGTTCATTCATGCATGTGTCATTGTAGTTTTAAGGAGAATGTGAATGGAAAATGTAGCTTGAAGGTCTAGTCTTACTGAATCAGCCTCATTATCCTGAACACCCTGATATGTCTTTTAGTCCTGAGGAAACTTTTTGTGCCTTTCACTACACATATATGCAAGAACACATAACATTACTTAGGAGGAAAAAAAAGTGAATTTTGAATAATCAGGGTTGGCAAAATCAGGAAGAAAAGGTAACAATGTGAGGTTTTTGTAACTAAGACATATGGCCTGTAAGATTATATAAACAAAGAAAAGAGAAAATGTGAGGTGGTGAAAATGAGACTTAGAGTACAAACCCTTTTTACTCCAGTTTCAAGTGAACAAAACTAAGAATACATATTAAAGTTATGAGGTAATATAAAACTAAATATAATTTGCATGGCAGAAAATGTAACTTAGTAGGTATTAGCACTGTGTGGGTTATAAAATACAGTGCTCTGTATCACTTGGACCAGATGTTGGTTGGACATTCATCTATAATTCCAGTTCCCCATAGCCATACTAATACAAGAAATTATCTTTATTAACATTACAGAATGTTTGAACATCAGCTAAGGCTAATTGTAGATTTCCAGACATAATACAGCAAAGAAAAAAAAATTAAATCCTTAAGCAATGAAAAAGTACTAATTCAGTGTTCCAAGTGCTATCCAGCTGTTCCTTTGCTCTGTCCTGATTCTAGGATGCTTGTCATGAGTAGTAGAGCCAGAGCAAGTGGTTAAAATTTGATTAATTATTTATAGTCTTTACAATTCAGTTTATTTTACTTGTTCACTTTTAAATGCACTTGAAAATATTTTGGAAAAATTCATTGAGGTTTTGGGAGGTTCAGTTTTCAAAATTTATTATCCATTTTTAATTACTGAAATTCTTCCCTTTACTGGCTATTCCAAGAGATAGTTAAAATTTTACAAGACAATAAACACAGCAAGGAACATAAGTAATGATTATTCAGAAATAACTCTTATTTTTCACGTATAATAAGGGACATAAAATCTCTCTTATAAAAAAATTTGGTTGTAAAAATTTGTTTAGTTTCTTCAAAAGTAAATCATCCACTTGACTGTAAAATGAAAGAAACTATGCTTGGAGATTCTTCTTTTTTCACTTTACTGTTTACAAGAGAGTTCAAGTTCGCAATAATAGAGTCTTCTGCAAGTTTTTCTACTGTACCAAATGAAGTTTCCATGGAATTTGTATGAAATGTCTCAATTAAGGAAGAAAAAAAAATACATCCACTTATCTAACCTGGCCAAATATATGCGGAATAATATTAATCTCTCCCTCTTAAACTGGGCTTCCTGGATTCACTGCAGTTGTCCTGAAGTCCCAGTCTTTAATGGATCTTGCCAAAGGCCTGCTGGTCATTCCTCATCTTGTTTACAATACCTGCATGCCACCAGTAAAGGGTCATGACTCCAGCTGCTGACAAAAGTTTGATAAAAACTGACTGAACACGTCATATTCAAATTCCATAGCCAGGCTCCAATCCACAAGCACTGAGTCCTACATGAGGACCCAGTGCTGGGTGCTGGGACTCACTATGAAACTACAAGAGAATTCAATGACAGCAGCACCAGATCCAAATTACAGAGTAAATTAAAACCAAACAACCCCAAGTAATATTTCTGATATGCTAAAGAACAGTACAGGAAAAA
>VXBR01004639.1:2697008-2724033 GCA_013400215.1 Cisticola juncidis | reverse complement strand
AAAAAAAAAAAAAGTTTTCCTGTGGTATTAGCTGAATCACCAGGGTGTTTCTTCAATACTCACACTGATGGATTTACAAAGTAAATAATGTGCATTGTCTCTGACTGCATCTTTTGCTTAGAGAGAAAGACCTTTTCGGGTAATTCATAATTTTTACATTTGCATTTAAGGAGTGAATCTTTTGCGGTGTACCTCAAGGAAGAAGTGACTTGAGATCAAGCTGTAATTAAAATGGTTTTTTAATCATCTTTAGCATAGCCCACAGTGAATCTGAAGAAACAGCAATCCTGTTAAACAAGATAAAATATGGTAACTTACACTTCTTCAGACAAGCATGTTACCAGTTTTCATAATCACAAATAAATGAACCCAAATATCTTTGTGAAGGTGTGTGGACTCTCTAAAGGAATGTTAAACTTTCCAGCAGGAGTAAACAAGCATGATAAGATAATTAACATTTATTACTGTCTTTGTTGACAATTGCCAGTTAAGATATAAAGAAGAAAATATTCCAGGTAATTTATGAAGAGGTCAAGGACTGTTGTGTTCCCATTTACCCAAGCTGAATATCTTTATCTGCATTTAGAAAAAGGTCATGCAGCTGAAGAAAGCAACTTCTTGCACAGGCTCTGTATTAGCAACAACTCAAGAACAGACATTTCAGATTGATAAATTTAGTTACAAAAGGACCATATTTAATTATCTTGTTACATTTACTGAGAACAAGATAAATTATTGTTTTACACCTTTTTATGCACACTAACATAAAAAGTTCAGTAGTTTTTGGCAAATATTGGGCCACAATCAGCTTTTCTCAAAACATTTTTTTATTAATTTCAGAGTATTTTATCCATGGTTTTGAAAAATTTTTATGGACTAAGAAAAAACACATTTGTTACACCGTATTGATCTGGCTTCTCTGATGCAGATTTGTTTATTTTGACTAATTCTTGATTTCTCCAGAAGAGGATATGAGACTTCTCCTCTGTAGGACTGACTACAGGGAGGCTACAGAAACACAACTCACGTTTACTTCTCTGTACAAAGTTCTGCTTAAAATTATTGTTGGCAAAAAAACCACTTGCTGACTTAAAACCCAGTTTCTTGGGGTTTGTTTTTGTGCTCATTCTTATATTCTCTAGCTCTGAGAAATCACTGAGATTTTTTAACATTCCTCATTGCCCAACCTGGTGAGAGTATTTAGTTTAGTTCTAGTTTGCCCTTACTGATATCATTTGCATTTCAGGGTAAGTAATTTGGTAAGTAATTTAACCCTTTAAAGTGTCTAATCCAATGCATACAATCTAATGGAGAATTAAAACTGAACATCTTTACAGGAAGAACTTGTTTGCATGGAATAAACATTTACAACCCTTTCCCCGCTTATGCTCACAAATCGGAGGGTTCTTCTTTAAAGAGATAAAACTTTCAGTAGATTAGGGATAAAATGACTTATGAATTGATTTTTTTTTTCCAACTGGGCACCACACTCAATTGCAATAGAATATAAATATATTCAATGTAAGGCAATGTTTTTGTTGTTGCTGTTATTATTATTACTGATGCAAATCTTCTAATATTACATTTTGAAGTAGCATTAATTTTTTATTTATTCTTCTTTAAGGGTGAAGTTAATTAGCAACTTTTCAAGTTGGCCTGAAATATACTTTACTTTGTTCAAATTATAAATAGATTGAATACTCTGAAAATGTTCCATTATTCTGCTTTTTCTTTCTTCTTTTTTTTTTTATTTTTTTTTAATCAGGTCATAAACTCATAAAATTTAAAGACATGTTCATGTTTCCTAAAATTTCCAGATGTCTGTGTACCTGTCTGTCCTGGATGCTGCATTGCCTGAGGGATCTTTGTGGGTTTGGCTCTTCCATTTCTGTACCTCTCAACACTTGGCACACAGTGCTACTGTGGCTCTGCTTTGTTTTCTAATTGGGCAGAGTGGCTACAACAACCCTTGTAACAAATATGCTGAAAGGTTAAAAAAATACACACAGTTCACTCTTGCTGTCCTTCCTGAAGCTCCTGTGAGTCGAGGTTTCTTTAATTTGTAACAGTCTTTGGGAGAAAGTGCTTTACTTGAAAAGACATCTGTCAAAACAGCATTTTGGAGCTCCATGAAGTTGAGTTTATAACAGGGGAATCTCCTCAGATAGGATAAAACTACCAAATTATCTCTTTCCAAGGCTGATTAAGGAAGTGGCAGAATTTGAGATATTGAAGGTTTATATATTGGAAAAGCTCCTGTGGGCACAGGAAGCCCACAAAGAGATATTTTCTCTATCCTTGCCCTTTATCTCCTGCTTTTCAGACAAAATGAAGGTCTCAGCCAGCTGTTACCTAAAAAATTAGAAAGATCTGCTCTTGGCTGGGTAAAACTGTGAACTTCTCTATTACCTCTGCTGTGTATGAGATTCAGTGTCTGACATGCCTCAAAATTGTTCCTGTTTTAAGGAAAACATAATCATGTTCTGTGCTAATGTGAGCATGTGAAATAACTTTTACAATTATTTTTATTCTTGCTGGTGAACCCTGCTTGTCCTTTTGCTGTCTTCCTTCCCATGGAGTCAATATGATAAACACTCTCAAAAAAAGGCAGAGAAGCACACCAAACTTCACCACACAGTTTCCCTCCTTGTCATTTCCCATTTCCCAAGGAGATGAACCTCCCTAAAAGAGAATTTCTGTTTAACCCAATTTTGGGTAAAATAAGTGCAAAATGCTCTTTGCAGTTTATCCTGTGTGAAAATTCAGATGATTGCCAACACGTAACAGGACTCCTAGCAGTTGACATTACCAATACCCCAAGCTACTGGCTAATATTAAATTCTGTGCTAGACTGATTTTTATATTACCGAGAGGCCAGAACTTGATCAGTCATTCCAGTTCTGATATTGTTATTTTATTCAATAATAGTTAACTTAAATACATTCAATGTGTTTTTTCAACCTCGCTCACATCTTGTGCTTATCTGATGATTTCATAATGAAAATAGATATGCTGTACATTTGATACAAAATGTGTAATAAACCATGGTTCTCCCTTTCAAGAAATTAAAGAAAATAAAAAACTGCTTCTAATTAATGTCAGTACTTTTGATGGATTTGGCACCGCTACCTTATGTTGATTCTGGCAAAATTTAGTCACAAAAAATGGGTTTATAAACTGCAATCAATTAAATCCAAACCTTTCCTTGTACTATTTATTTACACTGTGGTAGTAATCAGGACCAGATTTGTATTTAAAGGGAATTATAAGCAGACTTGTATTAAAGGAAAGATTTATATGAAATATTTCAATTAAGTGATTCTGTCTCCCAAGTCAAAAGTTAAATGCAGGAATGAAAGGAAAAAACAGAAGTAAATTTGGGAAGTGAATTCACACAGAATGCCCATGACCAAGAAAAAAAACCTGTCTGTCTGAATTTTTGGTGTAGTTTTTTACCAACAGGGCTTCAATCTTAAATCAGGTGCGTATCAGCAGCTGATTATTGTTACAAACAACCTGCAATCCAAACCACGTGCCCTAATTTCATCCCTGTTATAGATAATCAAGGTTTTTCATGACCAGGAGTTGGGATTTTTTTGTTACATTACAAACTTCCATAAGCATAGAAGAACTCTGAGTGGGTAGGTTCATAAAGTAGCCTGGCTCCCTGCTGGATAGAAATAAAAAGTATCTTCATATCACCACTTTCATCTATTGTACCTTCCCAGTAAATATTTTCTTATTTTGATCTACCTCATGCTTACTAATTTGCTGCCCAAATAAAAACTTGGTATTTGAATAAACAAAATAATAATAACAATAACAACATCAACATTAATAAAGCCAAAGATCAATGGTAACTTTCACCCTAGATTTACTGTAAATTTACTTTGGAGACCCAAATCATAAACCCTTCAGATTTTCATTTAAAGAGATCTGGATGCTTCAGATGTTCTAATATACAAGGGGGAAAAGATAGGATTAGAAGCATTTCTGCATACACACTTTTCTCTTAGAAATGCACAATTAAAAGATCAATTACTATTATGTGTATTAGGAATGTGAAATAAAAATAAAATATTTTAATTAATAAAACTATTGAGTAAAAATGTTAAAAAATATTTCTCAAAAGCCATTTTTAACATTTTTTTTCTTAATTTTTTCTAGTAACTTATTCTCAGGATGCATAAGCAGAGTTGTACAGACAGTTGCAGCAAGGCCTAAATAATCAAAGACCTGGGGCTTGAGCTCCACACAAGAGTCTCCATAATCCCACATGCAACTTTGAGGAGTGTGAGGAAGCAGCACATCCATATCTTTATAAAACTACACCTAAGTCAGCAAACCTAACTAACAAGTTACTGAGTGAGTGCCTGGCCACACACCCCCTTATTTCTGGCTGGGTTGGACTGCTGTGGCTGTGCAGTCTGTAATTGCCTCTGTTACAGCAGCACACTCAGGGGTGGATTTCCATTTGATATTCCAGGAGGTAGGAGAAGTATTCTTCATCAGCAATTTCAGATCACTTTTTACTTCTGAGGTGATGTATACTGAGCAAATAAAAGTGGTTAATACAGTAAGGCTTTCAGCACCCATATACAGAGGAGAGAAGTAATGTATCACAATTAACAGCCAATACTGAGCCTTTCACTCTCCCCTAGACCTTGAAAGATTGTGCTTCATGGCTTTGTTGTTCTAAAGAAAGGGCTGGTATACATCACATCAACTGGATTCAGCTTCTGTCATGTCTTATAAGGCCCTGTGTCAAGCAGAAAATGTTGAAAAATAGCCTAAATTACTGTCCTAAAGTACTTGTAGTTTGCATTAGCTGTATAAACAGATGGGTTGCTCCTGGTGTTCCTTTTATTTTTGTCACATTTTTGTTTACACAAACTGATACTTAAACTGGAATTCATGCTGGGCATCCATTAATGTCTTTCCACATAATCCCAAACTGTAACAGATGTTATTAATCTTCAAAAAGGATTAGAGAATTTTTCTTACCATGGACAAAAATATTACACTAGTCTGGGCAACAATCCCATTAAGAAACCAAAGTGAACCATACAGCCATGACAAACTGAGGGGAATAGATGCAGTTATAGATTTATTATACATGCATATATAAAGTAAATACTATAAAGATGACCTACATGTTTTACAGAAAAGTATTTCATTGTGATTTTACCAATTGTCCTAAAGAGAAATAATGTTCTAACATCTGCTGTGCAGCCAGAGAAATTCTTCTGTCACCTGTTCATTATAGTATTTGTCACAGTGTGTAGGAATTGGTGGAAGAAATCACATCCCTTGACTTTATGAGCTTGACCTCAGCAATTGAGTTCCCTACAGTCTGTGAAGAAAGGTGGATATTTTCAAGGGGCTATTCAGAATACCTGAACTGGGCAGCAATTAGGATTCCCACTTCAACCCTTTGCATCACCTCTAATAGTAACTGGTGTGTCATCAACAGCTTTCTAGCTAGCAGTGCAAGGCACAGCACTGTGAACTCCATCTCACCCAGACCCAGAGCAGGGACATTCTCTGAACTGTGCAGGGAACCTGAAAGTGCTCAGCCTGGCAGTGCAAGCATCCCTCTTCATCTGCTGCACTGTTTCAGCAGGGCTGAAGGGAACTACCTGAGAGGGAATCTTTCTAATCTCATGCATGTGGTTTATAGATGCTCAATTACACTCTTACAGTTTAAAAACCTGTCAGTCCAATTTCTTTCCTGGATATGTCTGTGACCTTTATTATTCTGATTTCTCTGATTTGTCATTCATGTCCTTTATAGGCTTGTTGTCTGTGTGATGGACACACAAGGAGATGTATTTGATTCATAAACCCATTTTGCTAGGGCCACTACTGACCATGAGAGTCATTGCACCTCTTTGAGCCAATGCTACAACTCTGCAATTTTATCAAAAGAATGCAGTAAATATTTATCTGGACACTCACACATAAAAATGCTGTTACAAAGATTCATTTTTGCACTTGTCCATAACAAAAAAAAGTATTTCTGGGCAATGAATGAATGAAGAATTTTAATGTCTAAGTTTAAAACTTCACATTAAAATATAATTCTAAGCATGACTCTGTGTAAATCCAAGATGTACCACCCAGCTAGCTATATGTTAAAAGTATATATCCAGTCAAAATGGATATATTCTGACTGTTGAAGTACCAGCAAAATCTTCACAATCTTCAGTATTTGCAGAATGAATTCTGGAAAATAAAACAAATTTTGCACTTTAACAAAATGCCAACAAATTGGGTATGCATGTTAAATTACTCACAACTCAATATGCATTTTCTAAGTGGTATTTCACAAGCAAGAGAGAGAAGTGCTGAAGGTGTTGAGGTTACTTAACAAGCTGAAGAAACTGAACTCTGTAATAAAAGGGCTCAGTCTGAAAATAAATATTTGACTCCTGTTGAATGCAATGGGAATTGATGCAAACCTAGGGTCCCCAGTATGTACAGTACTGTAGTGTTTCAAAGACATTAGCCAGGTCAAAAAGGCCATAAAATATTCAGTATTAAGACTTATGGCTTTACTGTAGGAAAAATGGTTTATCTATTTTAGGACTTGGAATAAGCTGTACAAGAATTTTCCCCCCTCTAAGTCAGTAAACCAGCACCATCTAACACCAAATGTAATTAGTTACAAATTGCCTGTTACAAGTTAATTAAACTTCCTTGCGTCTCTGCTGCTTAAGCAACATGTAGATTCTTTTATGCACTTGCCAATTAGTGCATGGGGATTCTGCTTTCTAATTGGATAAAAAAGTAATAAACTGAGCAGTGTGCTGTTGAGATCCAGAATGACTGTTAAAAAAATAGTGGAGACAGGTTTAATGCTTCAAATATTTATCTCAATTGAAATTGATTAAAACAATTTGAGGTTCCATTAGATATAGATACAATCCTTTTGTTAACAAAGTCCATCTGGTCTTAGAAAGAAAATTAAGATTCACTAATTGAAATTTGGAAGCTTTTTTCTAAACATGCATAATTCATACTGACAGAAAACAGAAGCTGCAATTCACCACAAACTGTCAAGTAGATGAATGTTTCATTTAGATGGAATTTAAGATTTCACCCAGCAAGAATTTACAAATGCTTATATTAAGTCACAGCCTGAGAAAAGAAAATCTGTTCTCTTTTTACTGGCTCAGTATTAAAATCTCTTTTTCACTGTGAAGCCATCTTAACCTTTAATGGCACACGTTTGACCTTTCTCATTGCCAGCACTGGAAGGACATTTCCAGACCATGAGCATTATTCAGCTGTGCAATCAGCAGCAAGCCACTCTGCTGCTTTAGCTTGCCATATATTTACAAAATTCTGTTTCTGTGTCAGAATGCAATTCCATTTTATAAGAGGGTTAAATTTAATTATTTATCTCACAGGTTATTTTTCTTTCCTCCTGCCCTGTACTTTGTCCCTCAAAAAGCAGTCTCAGATCAGATTATTAATCCAGTCTGCAGAGTGGTGCCACACACTTGCATTGAAGGAGCTGAGCAAACAGCGAGGAAGGCTGGGAACAAGGAGCTGCAGAGAGGAAATTTCAGATCATTGTGGCCAGCACAGACTTTCCATGGACAGTGGCAAGAGAGACATCAACATAAATCCTCTCTTTTTCATCCTAGGACAGACACTAATTGCCTCTTTTCTACCATGTAGGACATTTACATTTATTTGTAATTTCTGGGCTGCTACTTTTCTGTCTTGACATGTTTGAAACATGAATGAAACTGTCACTTTTTACTGAAGTGTGGGAAGAATCTGGTACCTACCATTTTGTTCAACTCAAAGCATGTTTAACTTTTGATGGATCTTGGCCTCATAAATATGCACAAAAAATGAAAGTTTGGCTTTCATAGAAGACCCTGGCATTTGTATCCCTGGTTTTGCTGGTGTTGTGTTTTGTTACCCATACACAATTCACTCACGAAAAGACATTACATCTGAAACATAGTGATTGTCAAAGGATGATGGAGAGAAAAAAATAGTGAAGGATATTTCATAATTGGAATTTATCCTTCTGCTTTGCAGTATGCTCTGGACGAATTTTATATCAATAGAGAGCTTTGCTGAGCCAAGATAAATAATCACTCAAGTCAATGTACTCAGGCAAGAAAAATCAAAGGCATAGCATTCTGAAGGAAGCACAGGTGTTTTCTGTTCTTAGTAAACCACATGCTCACATGAGCAGAAAGGTAGCAGAAATGAGGTCTGGTTTGATGATAATTCGAATATGAAAAAGGAATCATTAGGAATTCAAGTATGAATAAGTGATGTGAAACTTCAATGAAGTGATAAAACAGAGGGGAAAACAATCCTCCTTCAGTCTACACAGCTGTAAAGGGGCTTAAAAACTCAAAATGAAAAATATAATGACACTACAGGTGCTGAAGAGTGAGATATCAGCCAGCAATGATGGGGAAGGTGCCTGACCTAATTCAGGCGTGTTGCAGCAGCCCAGCTGCATCCACAAAGAATTCCATAGTGGCTAATTTAGCCTGTCCTTAGGTACCTCATCCTGTCTAGAAAAACTTATTGTATACATCCAGGACATGAGAGAGTTGAATCTTATTTTTGTTTTCCTCCCCTCTGCTGCACCCAGAGGATGGATCTTTTCAGAAACAATACAACTAAATCAATAACAGCAATGTGTCACTCACACACACACACACACACACACACACACACACAATAGATGTTTACCTTATTTATGAAATATTTGTGATTATTAACAATTTTTGATTAAGGGCAGAATTAATTTTCAATAAATATCCTGTTCAATAGGTAGCACTTCATTCAGAACTGAGGTGCACTCCTAGAGCCCTGAAGAGAAAGCTGGAAGATTGTCCAAAGCAAACCTACCTCACCAAATGCAAGGGGTTTTTTTCTACCTCAGCTTGCAAATTTCTCTAAATGTTAGGATCCTCTACTGAATACATATATAGGTCCAAACTGAGAAACATATCGTCTGAGATATATTTTAAATGTTTGTATTATGACTATTTAAACTCTGTAGCTGGTAATTGGAAGAAGAATATGTTTGGTACAATGCACAGATCAGGGGGACAGAGCCTGTGTTAATGCAAATCCCCACATTTCCAAAGGAGAGATAAGAGTTCCTAACTCAAAACAGCCTTTGTGTCCTAATTTTATGTGACATACAGCACCAAGTAGGGAGGGCAGAATAAGACTTCATCCTACAATTCAAGACTTTGGGATTTAAAGTGGAAAAACATTGTTTATCTATTGATTTAATTTTAGATTATGTTAAAGTTTTCACATTTTTCAGCTATATTTTTGCATAAGTGGAAGGATGGTCTGCATGACCTAAAAGCCAGTTACACTCTCCCACTTCTCTGAATAGAGGGATGTTTCCAAGGGAACCACTTGCAGTCCTGTCATCTGGGCTGGAGCCATTTAGCCACGGCTACCTTGAATATATTTGAATATATTTTCTCATGCCTTGCAAATTCTCTGAAAGGTTTCCTTCCTTTGTGCCCTCAGACTCACTCACTACCCGCCCACCCTCCTGCTCTTTTTTCAACAATTTCTTGCTAATATGAACTCTGTAACAAAAAGCAAACACAGGCTTTTTCCACCACAATCATGTTTTAATTGCCACAGTGCTGTCAGGCTATGGAAAACCATAACTGTATTCCTACTGCAGCCTTAATGAAGTGACAAATGGCTGAGAGTTAAACTGACATCATGGTTAACACCAAGTGGTATTATTAATGGAATATACAAATCCAGTTTTCCCTCCTTAATGCATAACTGTAGGACTGAGGTTAATCACCAATTTTTCTCATTTATGTCTCCATACACTGGCCTATTTCTAACTAATAGCTGGAACCTTAGCCCCTACACTTTGCAATAAAAAGAAAATAAACCAAATATTCAAGAATTAAACAGCTAAGACAGGTTTACTGAACAGACACCTTCCACATGAGACATTCCACTTGAGGTGCTAATTCCAATGCTTCATTAAATATGCTCCCTCCAGGAGTTGCAGAGACCTGGTAGATGGCCAGGAGAAATGCTTTATGATGGAAGAGTCTTTCCCAAAATAAGTCCTCCCTCTGCTACTCACACCAGCAGCTGCCAGCAGGGATAGATTTCATTTAGTAAGCTACAGTCTAGGCATCAGTCCCAAGTACCTGGAGAAGAATAGGCAGATTATTCAAAACACATAACACCAGTGCTGACTGTGCTTAAAGCACAGTCTGAGCCTTCAGAGACAATTCAGTTCACCTGTTCACCCCAGAGCTTCGTACCAGACCACAGACTTGACCCTGAAAGAGACCAAGGACTTCCCTAACCCTGATGAAGGATCAATGCTCAAGGTGTGACTGAGAGTTCTGCTGGCTCAGGGTTGCCATCAGGGCTCCTGCAGAGGCCGTGTGCCCACACAGGGTTCCTGCAGGCCTGCCATGTTTTCATACATGCATCCATACATGCATCCATACATGCATCCATACATGCACCCACACATGCATCCATACATGCACCCACACATGCATCCACACATGCATCCATACATGCCACAGCAGGAAATGTCTCGAGCCATTTTTCATGAATTACATTGGTTATTTCCACACTGCTTTTAAGAAATTGGCCTAAATGCTTCTCAGTTCCCTCAGAAATCATTCCTTAGATATGAGAAACCAAAGATATGAGAGGATAAAATTCTCCAGAGCCTCATCTTCAAGAGTTGATAAAGTTCAAGTGTTTTTCCTTGGTAAACAGAAAAGAAAATCTTTCATAGAATAAGGTAACACAGAATGAATTGCATTTAAAAAAATCTTACTTTAATATTTTCTCTATTCAAAGACTAGAACTATTCAAAGCTGATGAGATTAATCCATTTTTTTAGCAAAGTTTATAGAAAATACCTCAGTTATAAAAAAATGGTATGGTTAATATTAATTGTCTTATTTTAAAATTTAAACATTAGCCTTCCTAAAACCATTTTCAAATGACACTACTATTAATTAATTCATACTAATATTTGGGAGATTATTTGGAATAGAGTGAATAGTTCTTAAATAATTTATTGGATGCAAGAATAGATAAAGCATTTAGGAAATTTAGCAATTTCAGTCCCTGTAAAAATCTGTTAGACCTCCTTGGCTGAATTTGTTCACAGCCTAAGGACATCCCCTCTCCCTTCAGTGATACTACTTTCATAAATCATATTTAGATGAGGATTATTACCTGATCTTCCTATATAGTTGTCCCATTCAATTTTTTTAGTCTTTGTTTCTTTACTTGTGAGACATTTTTTGCCAGTATTTGCCTTATTATATTAAAAATGACTTGATTATCTTTCTCTTTATTGGGGAAATTATTTCTAATTGTTTTTGAGTTGCTAACAGAATGCTTGATACACTACAGAACAGAAAACTGATTTTACATAAAAATTAAACACTTGAAAGAGTTAGTAAGAAAAAAAAATTGAAGGAATGCTCAATAATAGTTTGGTTTGGGGTTTTTTTTGGTTTTTTGGTTTTGGTTTTGGTTTTTTTTTGTTTGTTTGTTTTGGGGTTTTTTTTTGTTTGTTTTGTTTTGTTTTGTTTTGTTTATTGTTTTTGGGTTTTTTTATTAGTAACCCTGCAGTAAAAGTATTGAGGGGAAAGTGAAATATTTATAAATTTTCTTCACAGTTTTTTTGCTGTGAACTGAAACCCTGTCTTTCTATGACTATGTCTCTACTTTAAATATGAAATATGCAATTATCTGTATGTGACCCTCAGTGAAGACCAATTCCAGGTCAGATCATACTGGATATTACTGTTGTACTTCAGACACTTCAAAGGAATATGGAAACTGGAGGAAACTGGATATTACTGTTCTACTTCAGACACTGAGGACTCTGTGGAAATGGTTGTGCACACCTCATTTAGGAGTTGTGGTTGTATAAGGTGCCCACATTCTTTTCAGGTGTTGTGATTTTGTTACGGATTTTAAGAAATGAACTATAAAGTTAGCACTGTGGACTGTGTTGTGTAGAGTACAAAGCTGTAATGGTTCAGCACCTGATGGGTCTAAACCTCATAAAGCAAAAGAAGTTTAAGGCTGTAGAGCTTGCATGATCAGGGCTTGCAGAAGGCACTGGATAAATGGATTATTAACCCTAAATAGTTACCTATATTAATACCTGTTCCCGCTCTTTTGTCAGGGATCAGGCTGTCAACAGATTAAGTCTAATACTTAGCAGGGGACCTGTGAGTCAGTTGTCAAGTGTTTTAGTGTTTACAAAGCTGTGGTGAGCTGACATGTTGAGCCCCTAGATGTGGTCAGCCTCAAGCATTTCTTGCTTTGGCTGAAGATGAGACAAACTGGAGGAATGGAATTATTACAAGAGTATCAGACACAGCTGACTGCAATGCTACTGTTTGTAGAGAGATTCTGAAAGAAGTGTTAGGGTAGAGGAAAGAATAGCATTCCCTGTGCTGGTATGAGTGACATGCATTGGAATCTGTGAAATTATTTAAGTCTAGGTCAGAATGTGCAAGAATGACAATCTAACAGAGCCACAAATTGCTGCTAATTGGAGTCCTTGAGTTTTGAAGGCTGTTAGTCTCAGCAAACAAAAAGCAGGAGCAGAAAAATTCTCTCTGGACTAGATCAAGTTACATGACATTGTACTTGTAAGTAATGATATTGATATACAAATATATATAAATATCTTCCACAAGATGCTTGGTCCTCTTTAGCCTAAGTGCTGACAAGCTGTGATAAATCATCACTAAATACAGTGTAATGTTAGTTCAAATACTTTCAAAAAGTCTTCCAATGTAGTCAGTTTGAGCACTAGTTTTTCTCCTTTAAATATGGTCATTTCAACAGTGTTGGACAAACTGGCCTCATCAAAGGAATATGAAGGTCATCAATAATTTCTTTCTATGTGACAACAAAGTAAAGTTGGTAAATTAATAAGTCATCACTTGCTTGTTAGTGAATGAATGGGACAAGTATTTTCTTGGTTCCAGACCATATCATTAAGCCAGATTATAAAACAAAAAAATTACAAAAACAAACCAAAGGCAATGTCCATGTGTACTCTCAGAAAATCTTAGCTTTATTCTGCTTCTGTCATAGTGCATGTGCCCTATTTCCCAGTTAAAATCCAGGAGAATAAACTCTTGCCTTTTCAGCTGCTTATTTTGCTTTCTTACATTTCTAAATAAGAATGAATCTTCACATAGGGAAATTATGAAGAAATTCCCAAAATCTTTCCCCACAAAGTCCCAAGCCCTGATGCAATTTCCTCAAAGCTTTATTTTTGAAATGTAGCTGGGTGTATGACAAGACTGAACATTAATGGAGATTACACAGCACTTTTGCTGGACTGAAAATATCACATATATTTGTAATATTTCTTTCTTCAGCTTGAGCCAAGTACAAGAATGTTTCTCTAATGTGGACAACTTTAATCAGCCTAATGAAAGGATGAGGATTAACTATGTTCCAGTTTCAGAGCTCTGCTTTGAAGTGGTGTGTGAAGTGGTCTTGGGTTTTCCTGCCTTGCAAACTTAAGCAGAGACGAGTGGTGTCTTATTCCTCTGGACTTGTGCAGGACCAGCTCATCTCCAAGTGTATCACACACCCCTCTTGCTGAACACAGCAGTCTCACAGACATTTTCCTGCAAATCTGAGCACAGCTTTCTGGAGGTGTTGAACAACTGGCACTGTGCTGCTACCCCTGTACACTCTGGAAGTGATCCTGGGGCCAAAACTGGAGGTTGAGCAGCATGCATTTGCCTTATTGAAATAATGACATATGTTCTCACTTTAAAACAAAATAAAACATGTTCTTTTTACCCAACAAGAGAGGCATCTGTGTTCAGTAAAGACACACAGATTTTTTTGTCACAGCCACTGCAGTGCTGTGAAACATTTATTCAGCTGCCATTGCTCCTCCATCGCTTCATAAAATTCCTCTATTTAGTTGCTGACCAGTAACCACAGTAACAATTAAGCATGTTCCTTTCAGCTGGATAATTAAATGCCAAAAAACCTCACCACTCAATATGTAATTCACTCAACATCTTGTTGTTTGAAGGGACCAGTGTTCACAGATAGGATGGATTGAATTCCTAACAACATCTGGCATGAGCAATGGACTTGGCTGTCTCAGTAATAGCATTACATTCATGGTAGGAATGACAGCTAAATGTAGAGAGATGGATGGGCCCTTTCTCTGAAGTGGCAGATTGGTGGTTGCAGCCTAATGAATCAGAGTGTTGTAACCCCTGGCCATGTACATTCTGGCCTGTTGGTAGTGACAAGCTGCATCAGGAGCTCCAGAGCAAATTGCAGTTGTCACATCTAATGGAGAAGGATGCTGGCTTACAAGTTACTGGGAAAGCTGAGTATAGTTTCCATTCCAATAATCTGGATCAAAACACTTCCTGATCGCCTTGGTCAATTTATTCTGTCACTTAATTAAACAAAAAGCATTACAAATCTCCACAGTAAAAGCAAAGGACAAAAGGAGACTCTTTAACCTTGGGGGGAAAAAAAAATCTAGATGTTAGGTCTCAAGTAAAGTTTCTTTTTTCATAGGATATGAGTTTGTAGAAAGATTTGGAACAACTATGCAGTTTTTTGTTCCTGGATATTCTAATTTTGTGAAGTATTTTCTACTTGAAACCATTGTTTGCAACAGCATCTCTCATCATCTCTCAATCAGACACAAAACACTTACTTAAAAACAGCAATTTCGACCATCAAAATGGATTTGATGATGCTCCAACTCCTGAAGAAATAATTTTGCAACTAATAGATTAATAACAGTATATCCTGGTTCTTTATATGCTCCTGATAAACATAGAGGGGGGGAAAGGAGCACAGATAAAACAACGAAAGAGAAGAGGGGTTTCAATATTTTTGTTTTAATTGTGTTCTGCTTAGCAATTAACTATAAGTGATTGCTGGACTTGGGTTTTTTTCAGGCCTCCAAGGACACAGAAGAGAAATAATAGATGTTTTGAATGTACACTATTGACACTTATCAATATGATCCTTTCCACCTCTCCTTAAACTGCACTACATTAATTAGCTGAAGTCTAGAAGGAATGATGCCTGAGTGTGCTGGGCTCAACAGACCTGTCCCTTGAGAAATTAATTCAGTATATATGTGTCCATCATTAGCATTTTCCTGCCTTAATGGTATATATTGTGTTGCACTGTAAAATACCTAAAGCAGAAGCCACTGTGCTGCTGACCATAATATATTCTGCAAAGCTCCAAAGAGTGCATTTTAACCAGACTTCTGTTTGCACAAATTTCCTTGTGTGTCTGCTGTGTGGTGATTCAAATCTACCCATTTGTTTCTCTGCCTATGAGCACTCTTAAAGAGATGATGATTTGGCTCATGAGAAGTCATTTTGTGAAAGCATTTGTTTATTTATTTAGGAAATGCACAATTCTCTTGAGGACTCTTGAGGACTACAGAAGCTGTTTTCAAGAGGAATCTCAAATCTAGATAAATTAAAACCCAGTATTTTTTCATAGAAAATATATTTTCAAAAGATGCAGTCTTGTGTTTTAGGTTTGACAGTGATGTGTCCTGTAGAAGACAATGCTGTAGCAGCCTTTAATTTATAAATTGTTAAATTGTGAGTAAATTGTGTTTGTCCATAGGGAAATGTTGTTCTTACTTACAAGATAACATTGCACATTGCAACTCTCATGAAACTGGCAGATGACATGTGCACACAGATTTGTATTGATTGCTCTTGTTTTGCTACTGTTAGATTGTTCTATGTGGTTATTTATTTCAGGAATATTAAATCTTCCAAAGAATGGGAATTCTTGTGTTTTGACACCGTATTCTGAGAGCCACACTGAGCTATAATTAGAAACTTTTAGCTCATTTACTAATTGTGAGAAACCTGTACAGAATCTTCTTAGGCTTGTCTTCTCACAGTGTCTGAAATAAGAAGTCTGTTAATTGTTGAGAAAAAAAAAAACGTAAATAAGAAATACTAATCAATAATCTATCTAATGATGGAAAACATAGGTAAATATCAAATTTGAGGTCATGACATCTAAGAATGGATTTTCCATGTATTAGAGAAAAAAAAAATTGTTTTAGGAAGAAATTATCTTTTTTGAATAAACAGCATATATGCCTATCACCATCTTATCAGATAAAAGTGTATTGTTGTGAAAATATTTTTTTACATAAAACACATTTCTGAAGGAAAAAGCTGTTTTCAAGTAAAAACAGAAATTGTCTCTCTAGTTCGTCCAAAGAATTTTTATTTCTTCTCTCATTTGTTAAACTGATGAAACTGTTTTGTCAAAATACAAAATCATTTGACAAAAGTCTTTTCCCTATAAAAACCTTTGACAAACACACACTGTGTATTTCCACCTATTACAGGTGTAATGATGAGTGAATTCATTTGGCTATCACTGATTTCTACTGGGAACTGAAGGAAGCAAAGGCATCCTGGCAGGATCCATGGAATTGTAAAGGTCCCACTGATTTTATAATGAACATTATCACAGTGAAGCCCTTCTCTTTCTTTGACACTTTACAGAGCTGATGCTTTTTAACTCTCCCCAGGTCTGGACAGATGGTGGAACAGGTTTGTACAGGACATTCTCAAAATGTAGTTAAACAGATTCAGGATTCCCTCTTCAGTGTGGCTGGTCAGGAGACAGACTGAAAAGATCCTTAAATGGTGCTTTAAAAACATGCTCTCTGATCTATCTGTTCTCATACATTTTTGTGAGGAGCAAGATGGAGGTAAGACACTGACCCACAAAATTAAATTACTTGATCTGCTCTAACTGAAGGGACCAGTGGAAGTTCAGGATTATTGGCAGGTCCAACCTGCAACTTTCTAAGTTGCCTGCAGAGTTAATTTTCTAAATTCTATATTTTCATAAAGGATCTTTAAAACCATAATCAAGGTTCTGTGTTTTAGAAGTTTGATGCTTAATAATTAGAGGCAAGATGCAGAAGAACAAATAATACTGACAGAAAGGTGCAAGACCCATCTCAGCACAGAAAGGTCTGTTCACCACAGGAATGGATGGAAATAAATGAAATGGATCAGCAAAGCTCACTGGCCTTGACTGGGAGGGATGACAGCTGCAAAAAGGAACACACAGGTACCCATGGAACTGGACTCCAGGTCACTCCCACATGAGAGGAGCTGCAAATTCAGGAAGTAAAAAGCTGTGATTCTAAATAGAAGATTATTGAAATGTATACTTTATTTATTAAAGGGAGGTAGTTAATGTGGCACATTTTGCCCCAACTTTAAGATGGGACAGTACAGAATACTGGCCAGTGGTGGGGATGTGGGAGATGAGGAGAAGCAACAAGATTTAATGTCCATTTCAACCCCTGTTCTGTCAAAAAAATTAGCCTGAATAAATACTGTTGCATGGTTATCATTTTAGAAATGTGGTAGACATGGTATGAAGAAAACATAAGCAGGTCTCCCAGTGCTTAGGAGAGCACTTATCTTTTTTCATTTTTTTAATTAAAATGGTATTAATATGGAAAGTGGTGAAACAGATCACCACATTTTGCAAACTACAGAGAAAGAAACGATTTAACATTTTTTAAAGTCAATGTGAGTTCACAAGTCTATTTTCTTTTGCTAAGCCTTGCAGTGGATTGTCAAAGTATAATAAGTAATGGCATCTTGGATTATGTTAATTTAGATTTTTTAGTTTATTGAAAATGTCACTTCATAGAAACAAAACAAATTAGAGTCCAGGAGTACAGTGAATTTCTGAGGAGCTTACACCAGGTGCAAGAGGGAAATAATATCTGGAACAGAGAGACTGTGAAGGAAACATTGAGTTCCAGGTGGAAAGCTTAGATGGAAGTTTGTTGTACATTTATTAAATTTAGCAGCTTAATGGGTTCCAGGAACAGAAGACATCCTGAGATGGTATATCCAAATCATTTTCCCTCTGTAGCAAAATGGAGATTGCTTTTCCTTACATCCAAATAGTTTTTCTTATGCAGGATTTTGTTGTTATTATTATTGTTGTTGTTTTTGTTGTTGTTATTTATAGCCTTCTGTATTGTCAGTAAACTTTCCTGCCTATTTTAAGAAATCATGGAAGTTTTGATGACAGTGATGACTGTTCTGAATTTGATCAGATCTTCAAGAAACTTGGAGGCTGGTTTCGGAGCTCTTGTGAGATAAAACATTTTCTACTGATGTGTTGACAAAATGGTATAAAATAATTTCTGTGGTTATCTTTTCTTTATGCTTTACTTTAGACCCTTACATTGTCTACTAATGTACAAAGCCAGCTTCTGGCCTGCTAGATTTTCAGGATGAAGAGGGTTACTTCTCTTATTTGTCTGAAGGAACGCGATTTCCATTAAAAAATTAGAGTATAAGTATATATACAGAGTGAAAAGTGTCCTGACTGAAGATGAAATGTTCTGTTCATTCTTCTTTTTAACTCCTTTGTTTCCAAAAGAAAACATTTAGATGTGAAAGCTAATGTGTTTCTTTTAGATTAGATACAACCTACCTTAATTCTGAATTTTGCTCTTTAATTTAGTATCAGTTACCAAAGAACCTTCTCTACTTATGCTGCAGGCTAGAGAATACAAAAATTTTTCTTAAAATAGCAGTACTGGTTGTTCATTCTTCAGATGTAAATTTTGACAGTGATTTTGGGCATTCATTCACTGATGCCTAAAGGACACAAATTACTTGTTTTGTTACTTCCTTGTGAAATCTAGGTCATTTCACCAAAGCTGAATATAGTCAAGAATGTCGAGATCTGCATAAATGTAAGGTCAAACAACTTGACTTTTTAATTGAGGGCAAGTAAAGTTGTACTATTTCAGAAAACGTGTTCTTGGAAATCTATTTCATATGAACTAGAATTCCTTCATTTATTTACTATTTATACTTGTGGCTTCTTTCTAATATTTATCACCCCAAGATGTTTTAAGATCTGCACTGGCATAACCAGTTTTCCATGCAGAATTTCATGTTCCAATTTAATTAGGAATGGTAGCTCTTATTGCAACGCCAGCAACAATTTTAAACAAAAACCATCTCCTGCAGTCTTTTGTGTGCAATTAACCAAAGCTACAGAAAGAGAACTCATATCCCATGGTGTTCTCAGTGGAAACACTGTCCCATTAAAGGCTCATTCAATTGTTTTCTCTGTCACTGAGAAAACCTTGTTCTAATTGAAAAAGTAGTTAATACAAATTTCTATTCTAATAATGGCTGGATTTGAATCTGGAACAAGTTATTGTTAGCAGATGCCACAAGGTAAGGCTCTCTGTGAGCAGCAGAACATTTTAAATCTTATATGCTCTACAATTCTCTCATCTTCAAAGGAAAAAAAATGCCAAGTACTTCACTGGATTAACTTTTTTAACATTCCATTGCTTGTCACAGTCTTTTAAGGGCTTCATCACAACATGGCTTATTTTTAATACTCACCATGCCTTCTCAGTCTCCTTTTGTTTTCTTTTGTTCTCTCTTCACAAAATGAGAAATATGACTGGTTTTCACTTTCTCATTTGGGTACCACCTTCATCAAGATATCAGCCAGTTTCTAGGAATCCTTTTGCTCTAGCTGCTTCATTTTGCTCAGGATTTGCAGCAGCAAATGTGACACACTTTGGGGTATGTGGGCAAGGCTCCTTGTTTTTAAATGACTAATGCAAAAGTATAGATTTTATATCATCTGTTGAATCTTGAGTATCTTCAAAATCTCCTCTTGAAAATTTTTGGAAAGTCAAAATAGTTAATTAAAAACATTGACTATTCATTTAGGAAAATTTTCTTTTTGAGTTGAATCCATGCTGGAAAAGCAACAAAAGCACTTGTGTACTTTGCTAAATGCCACTATGAACACTGATGTGCTGAGGGGGAAAAAAGGAAAAAAAAGGGATCCAAAAAGTCTTTAGCATGTTGTATATATTGAACTTTTGATGAAAACACTTCTATAAAGGCAGATACAGTACATAAGAAAAAAGACTTTTTTATCAATTCTTTTGGGGGGGAGAAAGAAAAATTATTTTTAAATATCTTGGATAAATTAATAGTAATAAAATAAGAATCTTGTATTCCAGGGTTAGGTCTACTTCAGGGACAGGGTAGAGCAAATATTCATGTGGATGACATCATATTAAACCCACAGCCTTGAGTCATTTCTGTAAACCTCAAACTGCAAAGGAAGAGGACACTCAGATGTCCTTTAATGCTAACATGTTCCATGAAGGAATTCTCCACTTGTCTTTTGTACTTGAATAGGAAAATCAGGAAGCTCAAGACAGAATACTTGTGTCACCTGGTCAAGCCTGTTACAACAATTCCTGCTCAGGTATGCAGCTCTTTTTGACATGGCTGGGACATCACAGACACAAACCCAGGGCTGGCAAATACAGGGTAAGATTTTAGGGCAGACATGGCCTCTGGTTTGGCAAGTGAATTCTGCTGCAGCAAATAAGGGAAAGCTATTATTATCAAATATTATCAAATTATTACCAAAGCTGGGGAGAAGCTTGTTTTTCTTCCTTCTTTCATATTGTTTCCTCATAGTGAATGTGGGGTTTGCTGTCAAGGTACCCTTATTCATAATAAAAGAGGTAGAGCAGTGTGTCCCCACATGCATTTATCCTGTGTTATTCCACTCAGACTTGGCACACTGACACATGCAAGATCAACACCTATTTATGTGCTAAAGCCTTCATATGCAAATATCAAGTGATTTAATCCACTTTAAATCTTTAAACTCACTAAGCCCTGTTATTCCATCTTCTAAAATGTCTTGAGCTGATCATAATTATTCACTAGCAACCTTTTCCCAATAATTTCCCATCAAAGGAGGAATGCAGTTTGCCTTGCCTGACTGTTGCTTCCATATGCAACTTTCTTTTCCAGGCAGGTTACTAATTACAATTAGTGTCACAGTTGATTGATTCCACATCCTATGAAGTTATGGGTTCAAATTTCAGTGACATCCAAGGAAAGTTTCATCAAGGAAGTGCTGAGTGCATGATCTCAACAAATTCAGCAGGCCATTGCAGAGGTCCTTACTGGAGGCTCTTCTGGTCCTTTTTTCTATCCTTTGGCAAGGCTGCAAGTATGAGACTCTCTTAAACAGTGAATTTTGCAGGGTGATCATATATCAGTTACGTTATAAGGATTCTTGATTTACTTACAGACCAAATTCCCATCTTGCAAAAGCAACACTGTCAGAGGGCAATGTCCCCGTGCTGTCTCTAATTTCAGAGATTATCTGAACAAAATTTAATTGTCAGCTCTGATTTCAGTGAGTGGATGGAATATTTTTTCTTTTCCTTTTACTTTCCAGATATTGCTTGATATTTTCTGGCCTGGTATGTTTTTCTTTAGCCAGGAATTTCTCATCACTGGTTATTTCAAAAAAATAACTATAATGAAATTTTAATGAAGTTTGAAACTCATTAGTCAAAAGTAAACAAAGGTTTCCTCTTAGAAGTACATGTTTTTCACAAAAATCACTTCTAATCCTAGTAAATTGATTTTCCAGCCTTTAATCCATTCTGGAATCTTGAAATTAATTTTCTCTTTAATATAATGTCAAATTGGCTTTTTCCTTTCTTACTCCCCTGACAGCCAAATTATCAGCCACTATGGTCCTACCTAATAACTTCTCATATTAGTCTTGGTGAAAGGGTATTCATTCAGCATCCCTCTTCCTTAGAGCAACAGACACAAAAGTGTGCCAAAGGACAGACTGCTGCAGAGATGCTGACATTTATAAACCCTAAAAAAGGCAAAAAAATATTAGAAATTAAGCGAGAAAAGCAGCTTTGGGGAATTTATGTAGGTTACCTTAATTTAACAAAGGTTCATTTTTTAATTATGGAAATGCAGAGGGAAAATAAACACAAGACAGGTACTGTGGAAATAAAAGTGACTGGGCTGAGAAGGAGATGTGGAAAAGGAGAACAGCAGCAAGGAATTGTAGAAAAAGGTGTGGAAGAAGGAATTATCTGGTTTCTTATCCTGTACAGTAATTTACAAAGAAAAGTTGGTTTCCTTCTGCACTTTTCTGGTTTTGCAAATATGTACAGGTGAGGTCAAGTGGCCATAAAACAAAGAGTCCTTGCCCTGCTGTCACCACTCCAGCTAAACAAAACCAGCCTGGCTCAGCCCTGAGGGGAACACAGAGGAGGGAGCTGGATTCAGTCTGACACATGATCCACACCACAATTCTGGGCCTTTGAGAGAATGGAAGACTGTAGGGAACTGAAACTGGAATTAAATATTCCTAAACTAGATATGACTTCAAACTGGGCAAAGCAAAAGCCAGGATTGGGATTTACTGCCTCTTTCATTGTGGTCATTTTTAAGAAAACTCAGGCACAAAGGTTCTGTTGTGAAGGGCAATTGGGCTGTATGACAATAGAAAACCTTAATATAGGATAATGTTAATGTTTTTAACATTATAAAACTTGAACTCAACATGAGCTATTTCAGCTCCATAGGAGAAATCAGAACCACTTAGGAAGCTCTTCACTGCATTGAAACACACTCTGCAGGCACACTTCCCTAAAAGAATGACAAGACAACAGCAAGGACAACAGAAAGAAAATGATTAAACAATACCACCACAACAGACTGATTTAAAGGTAAGAAGCAAAAGTTGGGAATGAATGGATATTTTCTGCCCTTGAAATGAAAGGCCACAATCACTTTGCTATTGACCATATTTCTGAAGGTTCTGAAGTTCTGGAAAAATGAGAAAAATCACTATTTGCAAAAAACACCAAGTAGGTACTAAGGATAGTAAGAATGAGGGCAGACTAGAAGAAATTCATATTCAGAGACTGGACATTTATGTTATTGATGAAGTGCAATTCAGATAAACAGGAAATGATGCACATAAAAAATAAAAATTGCAGCTCATAAAATTATTTCTAAGAAGATCGTTATAATTTAGGAGTAAAGTCTGTCTGTATGATAGATCAACTCACAAAAATATAAATGCATTAATCAAAAGAAAATATTAAAAAATCTTAAAGAGATAGAGAATGAAACAATGTCGTGTTTACCCACAACTTGAATCTGATATGCACCTTAAAGAAACATTTATTAGTGCTAGAAAAGCTCCAAATAAGAACAAAAATTATGGTAAGTGGTAAAAACTGGTTAAGTATTAATTATTTGTAGTAGACTTTTTTCATCACTATCAGCAGAGTTTCTTTGTACAGACCACTTAGTTATACACTGATAAACTTATTTTTAGCTCCTTTCCAGCTGCTGCTGCTATTGCCAAAATTTTGCTTCTGTTGTTTACATTTTCTGGCAGATGACAATAATAAATTTCTTTGCTAAGAAGTGTTGCTTTTCCATATCAGGAAGACTGAGCTAATATACAAAAAAAAAAAAAAAAATTTAAAAAAAAAAAAAAATTAAATTATTCTTGTTCAAAGGAGAGAAGTGAAATAAGTGTCGAGATCCTATAGGTAATTTACCCTCAGAAAATGAATGCATCAGTAGCAATAACTGGGAGGTTTTCCCACATTTGATGAAATCTTAAGCAAAAATATTTTGCTATATCCCTAGGGCCCAGACTCAGGGGACATCCCAAGACTTCAGCACCCCTCTATGAATTTCTAATCAGGAATCCTTTGGACCCAAGCAGTATCTTTGCTTTACACAGAACACACCAGTGGTTTCACGTAGATGTCCTGACCATACATATAAAGGAAGCAAATATAAGCAAAATAACATGGGTTTTTCCAAAACCAGTATTACAATTTCTTTTTCTAAACACTGTGACAAATATTCTTTTTCAAGTAAATTAATTTATTTTTTATTTTTTTAAAAAATCTTGATATTCATGTATTGTAAAATCCTTCATAAAACCTCTCAAGAAACACCCCTCATAACCAGAAGAATTGTGGTGACCAGCCCACCAAAAGTCCTGCACATTTTTCAAAACACAACATTTAAGGCAAGATGATTTCTGGCAAATCATACTCAGTTGTAAATTTTAAGGGGAATTTTTGAGGGCAGGTAAAGTAGAAGATTTCTTCTACCATTAAGAAATTCAAGACATGACAATAAAAAAAATATGTCATAGAATCACAGAATAGTTTGGGTTGGATGGGACCTTTAAAGGTCAGCTTGTCCAATTCCCTCTGCAATGACCACAGGCATCTTCAGCTAGATCAGGTTGCTCAGATCCCAGTCCAACCTGACCTTGAAGATTTCTGGGATGGGGCACCCACCAGCTCTCCAGGCAACTTGTTTCAGTCTCTAACCATATGTAAAAACTCAATTTGCTGCAATTAGAGCTTAGAGGCAAGAAATGTTTCCTCATTAAAACTGTCAAATTTGCAACAGCTATGAGTCTAATTTTCTTAAGATTTTATTAGGAAGTGATAGAAGAGGGAGCAGAAAAGATTCCTCTAACCCTAAAAATTATGCAGCAGTCAAAGTCAATTTGTAATATATATGAAGTCAAAAGTAGGACAAGACATTATTCAACTTGTGAAGGAGGGCTTTATTTTCAAAATTAATTACTTTTCCCCTAACCTCTTCTTCAAAACTGCTGTAATGCCATCAAATTAGTTTTCCATTCCAGCATTTCTCCTCATGTTCTAATCTTCTCTAACTTCTGAAACATTATCCCAAAAAAATTGACTTTTCTTTCTCCCTGTAGTCCTGTGAAAATATTTAAGGATCCCAGTGTATGTAGCTTGAATTAAGGTGGACAAGTTTTGTCTATTAAAACCAGGAAGAAGGAGTAGGAAGCAAAACAATTTAATAAAGTGGCAAAGCTCACTATTCTCACTTCTGTGGCAGCTCTGTTCAATTTATTGGACAAAACAAAAAATATATTTCCTAATCTGGATCTTTCTTAACAAAACTTAGAGTGCAAACTTTTAGGAAAGAATAGCTCAAATTCATGAAAATATCTGAACACATTTATTTAGCTTTAAAAAAATATTGAAAAAATAAATTCTCATAACCTGGCTGTGTTCTAGGCCTCCGCTAATTCTGGATTTGGCATTTCAAAGATCAACTTTTGTTTATAGAAGAGTGAATTTCTGCCCTTTTTCCACAAAGTAGAGAGAATGGTGATTTTTGCAGAGAATGTGACTGTGTGGAGCACAGCCCAGTGTGTTACATCATGCCAGTTTACCCGACAGTTGACAGCAAAAATAAAGCTGTACAAATGCTTGATTTTAAATTTGGGGGTTGTACTAAAATCAAGTCCAACTGTTCTAATTTTCTCATATTAAAAGTAAAATGGCATTCAGAATTCAAACTCAGTGAAACTCAGCAGAAAGATTACAGGAATAAGGGGAAACACTTCTGTGGTAAAGGCCTATACATAAAAATCATCTTTCTCCTTTTTCAGTGGACTTGAATACATCAAACTCTGTAACCTTTAGTATTTCAAAACATTTTCTCTTTTTCAGTGACAGGAAAAAAACCTGAAATGTAACTCTGCACCCAAAGTTTTCGGTTTAGAGAATCTAAAGGGTGCTCATACAAGCATAAACAAGATATTTAAATGCACTGTAGCATTTACACTGTGGTAGCTCATATAAAAGTAACAAGCTCAAGACTTCCTTAAGAGTGTGTATGTTGCTTATGACCACATGAGGAGTTTGTAGTTTGTTAGTTATGTAACATCTGAGACGCAGAAATTTACTAGGAGGAGGGAGCATGGAAAAACAAAATTGCAATTTGCTGAAAATTGGGACTATCTTGAAATAAAAATATTCCATATTGAAAATGCAATTTTTTTTTAAAATATTTATTTATAACTTCATTCCTAATTTACAGAAAAAAAAGTTTTAGTGATTAAATAGCCCTCTTATTACTTTTCCAGAGTTACATTGCAACATTTCTTTTGGTCTTTCTTCACAACTTCACGTGCATTAGATACTATAAAACAAGAAGGTCTAATTCTCAGTCAAAAATGTGAAAGCTGCTTTGCCTGTCAACCTAAAAAGATAAATTGTTGCTGGATTAAAATCTGAATGTGTGTAATCAATGTATTACAGCAATACAAATGATACACAGGGATAATGACACCTATTTATCTCCTTCAGTCTCATCAGATTCTCTTATTCTTTATTATTGGATGCATCTATAAATAAATCAGTGTATATCTAGTTTGCATGATCTATCTTTATCTAACAGCATCAAAATCCTGGGTTAATAAAATAGGAAAAAATACTAGCTATGTTAGTAACAAGACAGCAATACACAGTGAACTATGCTGATTAAATGTACAGATGTTATACATATATTAAAATCTGAAATTAAGTAGCAGTTGGAAAAGGTTTTCCATTTCATAGAAGGAAATTAAACCCCCTTACAGCACATTATGGCATATTATGGTAATTTATTTACACACTTACTACAGTCTAAACTCTTCAGTACAGAACCACCCTATTAATTAACTGGATTTAGCAGAGGAACTTTCCTGCCCTCCATTTTTTTATCTGTATTGTTGATGAGATATATATATATATATTTTTTTTTTAATCACTTTGGCAAACTTTCCTGCCATTTACCCTGCTTGTAAAATAATGACACAGTGCATTTCTACATTCCAAAACTACAGGTCACTGTAGTGTCTGAGTGTGTATTATATGATCTCAGAAACTCAGACATATTTTCTGCAGCTACCATTTAAAAATAGTCTTCCAGGCTCTGGTTTTAAGTATCAAAAAGTAATAAAATATTAATTAAAAATCAATGTTCAATGTATATTGAAATGATTCCAATAATTACATTGCTTTGGGACTGCATTCAAAATGGAAATTATTATTGCAGATTTCTTTGAGAAATAAAATTTGATCCAGAAGCTGCAGACTTCATTTCACAAGTGTATGAAAGTGTGGTTTTATTTTTCCCCTCCCCACCCTCCTAGGAGATCTCACTATGCAGATCTTCAGGATATTTTTAACACAATATTACATTATCATGACAAAGTAACCTGTGTTGCAGAAGGACAGCACACAAGG
>VXBR01004639.1:2602647-2693914 GCA_013400215.1 Cisticola juncidis | reverse complement strand
TTATGATCTGATTTTCAGAGGTGACAAAGAATTAAAATGTGTGCATTCAACAGAGCTTTGAGCAGCTGGAACATCAATTTAATCTTGGCAAGGGGAGTTAAGGCAATGATTCAGTGAAGAGAAACACAGACTGTCTCCTTAAAGGAGCACCTTAGAATGAAAATACAGGCTACTAACAAAAAGGCATAAAACCAACACAAGAAAGTCAACCTTGGGTGAGCAAAAAAAAAAAGCATATTTTTACTGCTTGAAAAAATGCTAATCTTTTTATAATTTTCTTAATTAAAATTTATTTCAAAAAGAAACAGCAATAAGAAATAATAAAATTGGTGATACTTGTGTGGAAAACTGTCAGTTTTGTCAATGATTTCAACAAATCCTTATTTTGCCTTATTCTGCTATAGCTCTGGTCTCAAGTAGATCTCAGACTGATCTTGGTGCCAAATGCAGCAGGACCCAAATTTATCTGTGTTTTCATAGGACTCATCATCACTGACTGTCTGTCCTGTGTACATGGAGCCCTATGAAGGCTTATGCATTTTATTGATATTTTCTCTGGACAAATTCATAATATATGCATATCTATACAGGCCATTGACAATCATCTAATTCAAATGAATCTATCCAGCTCCACTTGCTGTTCTCAAAACAAGAGAAGAAATTCTGTGCTTAAAACCCTTTCAACTATCTGTGAGAGGTTCAGAAAAGCCAGCCTAAGTATTACAGGGGTGGAGTTTACAGGGGGAATGAAATTGTGAAGTGGTGATTGAGTTTCTTTTCTTTTTGGCAGGTCCCTTAGAACAGAGTCAGCAATATTTCTGTTCCTGCATTTTCCAGGAACACACTCAGACTGGATTCACAGTACAGCTCTACAGACAAACCACAGCCAGTTCATGAGGATTGAGAGGACTCACAAGAGGCCCCAGACCTGCAGACAGTTTGCAGTAGTTGTGGTCTAAACAGGGTGGAAACTCAAAACCTATAGATTAGACCTCCAGACTAATAATTGTTCCTCTAAGTAGAAATGGATGAGTATTATTCTACTTAATGCACACAAAAATATATATATATTTTTTTTTTATTAACAAGCTAAAAAGGGTCATTACTATTCTCCTGGTTATAGAGTTGGTTGTTCAATTTTCTTTCCTAGCTAAATAAACATTTCTCTAAATAAGTTATGATGTTCTGATGGCTTCTGAAAAAAAAATATTTAGGCTTTGACAACTATTCTATGCTTTAAAGCTAAGGAAAGAAGACCTATAGTATTCTGCAGTACTTATTTTATCTTATTTATTTACTATAAATTCCTTACCATTTTCCTTACTTTTCTTAAGATGTTATACATTAGGTCCCACAGAACGTTTACTTTTGACAGCAATTTCAGTCTTAGATTTTAGATTGCTGCTATCTGTTATGCTCTCTGCAGGTTCCATATCTCAGAAACAATCTGAAAATGGGAAGAAGTTGGCATTTAAGGGGACACCAACTACCTCAAACAAGAGCCAGAGCTGAGCCATCCATATGGGATGAAAATTTAAGCCATTCTTGGGGTCGCCGGGTACCTTGAGGAACTTCTTGCCTTCAGTACTAGGGGAATCAATCATATTGAATGCCTTGATATAAATCCCCCAGGGATTGCCTGAGCCAGCTCAGTTTCTGAGTCACTAATGAGTCATAATGCTTTGTCAAAAAATTGCTCCCCAGCACTTCAGGTTCAAGTAGAGGGAATTCTGAACTCACACCGGTGCTCCATGGGAGGCCTCTAACAAAGCCAGGCAAGGTCTGCAGGCAGACACAGTACCTTTTATTCTACCACCTGGTGTGGCTGGAGAAATTAGACAGGCTTTCAGGCACATAGGCCCTTTTTTAGGTCTGAAAGAACTTTAAAAACTAGATACTAGTAGAGACCAATGGCTCAGAGTTTAGTTAGATATGTATCAATTAGATCAACTTTGAAAGAAAAGGTAGTTGGGGACTGTGGAGTAGAGGAGATGTAATTAGGGGAAGGCAGAAGAGTGGCAGAGAGATGGTGAGGTTCTTTCAGCCTGGGGAAAAGAGAAAAAAAATCATCCTGTGGAACATGGAAAAGAGAGGCAAAGGGATAGAGAATTTACTCTGCCATAAAATCAGTATCTGTCTATAGAGCCCATGATTATTACAAAAAATAAATTTTAGTTCTCAGCATCTCTTAAATATATTTTTAGGTTTCTTTTTTTATCCCCAACTACAACTATGCTTTAACAAGTGATACCATCTCAGCTTTACTGCTTCCTCACTACTACCTTCCTCATGTACCTGCCACCTTTGACATCTAAGCAAAATTGCTTTGGGACAAAGCAAAGAAGTAAAGACAATAATACAATAACTGAAAAGAACAATTGGCTGTAATTGATAAAAGAATGTCGATAATCTGCATGTGATTTCCATTTGTCACATATTGATGCGAAATCCATTATTTTTTTAATATTTTTTTACTTGGTCTGGATTACAGGATGGAAGAGGTTGTGTTACCTGTAAAGAAATATCACCTGTAAAGAGATGGGCCAGCAGAACCTCCCTCTCGTAAGCTCGTGTATGTGCACAGTTGAAGAACAGGATACATCTGTATGTCTCTGTGCATCTGCCTTTTCTGGATTACTTTTCAGCAAAGTTACTCTTTTTTCTGTTCCAATACAGCAAACCTCAGTTTCAGTCAGTATCAGAATTGTTCACGACATCCCAGATGTTCTTGTTTGTTGTAGATCTGCACAATGACACAAACAAATTTCCATTTCTTCTCAATACTAATGTATTTAAGTTATAATGAAAAACAAAAATGTTAATCCTGAACATTAATGAGCACTACAATACGAGTACCAAGTGATAAATTTATTCCTGTCACTAAAATACGTCTAATAAACATGGTGCAGATAAAAAAACGAATGTTTTAGATCTCAGTCAGCTAAGTGGTTTTCAGTTCCTTGTGGAAGCAGAAGACATCTATTCAACAAAGAGCTTAGGATAAAGACAAAATAAATAGCTCCAGGGCAAAAACACAGGGTCAGTGCTTTCACACATCCTGAGTGATTTGACAGTGTTTATTTCTGTTTCTAAACAGTAGATGCATTCCTGAATTAATGGTGACTTCAAACACTCACACAAACATATACACATACCCACATCATGCATATTCACACATGTCCATGTGCACGAGTTCATGTGTGGAGAGATGCCTAGCAAGTTAGAAGCCTTCTCTTTCTTTCTTTCTTTCTTTCTTTCTTTTTCTTTCTTCCTTTCTTCCTTTCTTCCTTCCTTTCTTTCTTTCTTTCTTTCTTTCATTTTCTTTTTCTTTCTTTCTTTCTTTTTCTTTTTCTTTCTTTCTTTCTTTTTCTTTTTCTTTCTTTCTTTCTTTCTCTCTTTCTTTTTCTCTTTCTTTCTCTTTCTCTCTTTCTCTCTTTCTCTCTTTCTTTTGCTCTTTCTTTCTCTTTTCCTTCCTTCCTTCCGTGCCTTCCTCTCTCTTCTATTCCCTTTTTCTTTCTCTCCCCACACAATTTCTTTTTCCTGTCTTTCTGTGTACATCTCTTCCTTGTTTTTTTCTTGCTAGAAAAGAAATAGCAACAGGAATTTGAGTACTGTAACTTTTTAGTGTGATTAATTTCTCTCAGTTTTAGCCACCCAAGCTCTCCCTAGGTGAATTGCCATGTGGATCTACTGTCTCTTGATCTCCCATTACATCTGAAAGAAATATAGGGGTGAGACTGCTCACAGCAGGAGGCAGGTAAATGTAAATACCTACTCCAAGGTGCCTGGAGATCTATAGAGAACCAACGTGGACACCAACACCCAGTCAGCTGGGTGACTGCAGATTCCATCATCTGACTCGAATAAGACCTGGATAAATTTGCTGAAATAAAGATTTCTAGTGGAATTTGAGATGCCCTGGAGAATCCAAGATATCCATGGAGGATCAACAGATAAGACTCATGAAAAACCCATGTTCTTCTAGAGCAAAATGGGGAAATCAGGTGGGAGATCCTGAAGCATTTCATGTTGACATTAGGTGATTATTCTAGGAAACTGTACTGAATGATGATCCCAGTGGACTGTACAAGGAGTTTAGATTACAAATAATCCCCCAAGAGTAGCTGTATTAAACTGGATCCTTCTTTGGTTGATGGCCTAACAGTGCACACAGCAGTGATTTCAGCTGCCTAAACAAGAGCACCAGAGGTATATGAGAGTCTCTAAATCATCTGTAAAATCTGATTTTATAGGCTGAACACAAGACATCAGGGACACAGTAAGGAATCAAGAGTGTCTAATGGAAACCAGGTATGAAACACCATAAAACTTAAACAAAGGAGTGTCAAAGTTCAGGAAACTCAACCCATCCTTCAATTTTTATTCAAATAAGAGCAGATTTGGTTAATCTGGTTTTTTTGGTTATGGACAAAATTAACACATTTAAGTCTGACTTTGTGAAAAATAAGTTCTAAACTTCAGAGGCCTGAATGAATAATATTCCTAGTACTCCTACAGTAGCTGTTAAAGTTTTGTAAATGTTTTGTTAAGTATCTTATAATGCCCCATAAAAGTAGCTTATAACATTGGGGTTTATTAGAAATTCTAAATATCTATAGATTGAAATATTTTTATATAATTAGTGGTGTATTTTATATAGGATAAAATGGTTTCAGTGGAAAACTTTGCACTTATCTGCACTGACTCATTTCTTTCTGAAGATTCCAAGTCATTGTACAGCTGTGAATACATCCAAGTTAATAGAATTTCTGTAGTGCCACATTATGGATTATGGTTTTTAAATGATACATCATAACAAAATGAAATGTTCTGCAGTGTATGAATGGTGTGCTATGAAAAATACACTTGCATATCTCATACATTAATGTTACAATATACATTTCCTGATCACAGAATATTGATTGATGTAGTTTATTCTGTATTAGTAGAACTTGTTCTCTAAAGTGTTTTATTCACTACAGATTCAGATCCTGATAAAAAAAAAAAATTTGACAAGCTCTCCTGAACCCTAGTCTCTGAGTTAATCCAAATTGTGACATTGGAGAAAACAGTATCTTCTACTTTCTGTTAATTTCTAGTCTCTCAACTACGCAAGTTTTCTTTTCTTTTCTTCTTTTTTTGACAAGATGAAAAAGTTCATAAAATTCTCCTTCTTTCTTTCGTCAAAATCTGTATTTGTGATCTCTTCATTGATGTTGATATCTTAACCACTGTTAATATCTGCTTTCTGTGTTTCCTTATCAAAGACATAGTATTGATCCTGGGAAAGCTGCTTTTATTTAACCAGGTTCATTGACATCTCTCTTATTAAGCGAGATTTTTTTTTTAAAGGCACATTTTTTTTAAAAACCCCAAACAAACAAACAAAACAAACAAAACCTCGAACTCCCCTCTTAAAAACAAACAGTGTCAACACTCTGCAACAGTCTCAGAGCCAAACTCAGGTCACTTCCTATGGGATTTACAGCATAGGTACCCAATACTATTTACATGACTAAAGAAGGTTATTCAGTATACTTGTTTTGCAATGTTTCCAGGCTTTGGTATTGTGCAAAATACATTAATTGTGCCATCTTTTTTTCAGCTCTGAAAATATCTGCATCCCTGATCACAATTCTAAGTGTGACACCCCAAATACCCCAACAGCTGTAGAATCAGCAAGTTCCAGGCCATGGGAGCCCTTCATTGTGTCCACAGAGCACTCCCCGCATCCAGTCAGGGTGCAAACACAGTAGGGATGATATGGCCTGCAGGGATAACAGTGTTTAGTGCCTGGGTCCATGAAGCAGAAAACTTGTACCTCCCCAGGCAGGAAGCAGTGTTGAACCTGTTGGTGTTAATCCCACACCACTGAACTAACTGAAAATATGCAGCTTGGGTTAAAGGGTTCCCTTCGTCCCAGCCATCACTACTAAATCACTTCTCCTTTTGTGACCATCATGTTTCATAGCAGGTATCTTCTGCTGCAGTGACAGAACTGTGTTCTAAAAAATGTATGAGCAAAGGAGATGGAAAATTCAAAAGTGCTGAGCCTATGCAATGGAACTCACATTTTTATAAGAGATAAATAAACCACAGATCTCTCACTGTCACAGTATGTGAAAAAGTCATTCTTTCCATTTACTTTTTCTTCACAGAAAGTTCCATACATACAATATTTTCTTAATGAATTAGTCTTTCTCCTACCTATTTTTAAATAGCAATACTGACATAGCTGTAAATCCAGTTATCCAAGCCCTGAGATCTGATAAAAATTTCAGTTTTTCTTAAAGTATTGTTAAGAAAATATTGTTTTTACACATAGAGTTTTCTTAAGTTGTCATTGCCCAGAGAGGTTGCTGACATCCCATCCTGTGCTCAAGGATAACTGGAAATGTTCAAGGCCAGGTTGGATGGAGCTTTGAGCTCATCTGGTGGAAGGTGTCCCTGCCCATGGCAGGAGAGCTGGAATCAGATTATCTTTAAGGTCAGTTCCAACCCAAACCATTCCAGGACTTTATGATTCTACTATTGTTTTTAAATGTTGTAAATCTCTATAAATGGACATTATCTTTTATCATTTAAGGAGAAAAGTTACAGTGCTAAAGTATAACAGAAACCTGAACTTTAAAGTTCCAGCAGAAACTGGTATCCCTCTCAAGCACGAACAAAAACTAAATCTGCCTTTGGGGACTGTTTTTCCTTGAACTGAATTCTTCATTTTAAAAATCCTTATCATTTTTGTATACTTTGTGACACAGCAACATAATGATAGAAACAAATGTCCCTTTCAAAGTGCAAGACAATGTATTGGCTCAGGAAAAGTCCATCTGCAACATTCTAAAATTTCAATTTTTTTTTTCGATTCCACAAGTTTCTGTGCATCTTTAGTTAAGCGTTGTTGTAATCATCACTCGGATTTGCTTATCATGTCTATGTCTTTTGCACCTCCCCCTCTGGGAAGGAGGCCGGAGTTGGGAATGTTTGGAACAACCCCAGCAGGTGGGGATAAAGAGTAGCGACAGACCCGACGCTCCTTCGAGCGGCGCAGCCTGGTTTTCATCATCGGGGAGTTTGTGAGGTTCGGTGACAGCTCCTGACAGAGAAGGAGGATGCTGGCTCCGGGCTCCGAGCGCTGCCAGCCGGGCCCGCAGCCCCTGCAGACTGCGCGGTGCCGGCAGCGCTCGCTGAGCCCATCCGGGACTCCAGAGCCGGCTGATTCCCTGCCTGGACCTGCAGCGCTCGGAGGGACGAACCGTGCAGGAAAATACAGTCCAGAGGGCACGAGGCTTGCTAAAAACTCCTGATGTCACCAGTGGCTGTTTAGCATTCATTTGTTCTTGCTGGCAGACCAGCGTGACTGCCTGGTTGCAAGGTCCGGCAATTTCCCGAAGGCAACAGCAATTTGAATGAGACGGAATAGGAATCTTATCTAGAATAGGTTAATTAAGAACAGACAGGATTTTTAGCCTTTTAGCTTGTAGTTTGCAGTAATTCAGACAGAAGTAGAAATCTCACTGCCCTTTTCCTTGCTGCTCACAGTAATTCATTGTGGAAAGAGCCAAAACGAACAATTAACTCTCTCTCTCACAGGTATTGAGTCAGGACAGTCAACAGATTGTGTAACAAAAGACATCTCCTCAATTATGATAACTATATCTTGTGTAATAACACAATTTCTTGACTGTGAGAACACCATCAGGAAAATATTACCCTGCAGCAAAACCACAGGTCCTGAGATCTTCACACATTTATGACTGATTACTTTTTCCTAAAATCACTTTCTGGGTTGTGAGCACAATCTGGAGTCTTGCATAATGGGTTCCAGAACACACATTATCTATAGCAGCAGCATTACTAGCAGTGCAGGTGTCTTGCCTCTATTTCCTAACAACCTTAAGCTGGGTATTGCCCCCTTTTTCATCACTAGGAGCAGGTAGTCTGGTGAGGCACACATGAAGAAACTGGCAGGTGGGTTTGAGTCTTTTAACAAGATATGTAAAAAAGATGTGGGTGTAACACTCTGATCTTTGACATATGACTGCCCCTGGCTGAAAGACGTGGATCTCAAACATCAGTTTATTTTCAAATTGGAAACAGCCTTGTTTATGAGGCTTCTATTCCTGTTGTTAGAGATCTCCCATGCTCTAGCAAAAACTTTAGACACTGCTATTCCCTGGATCACACAATGACTGTGGGCTTAGCTGTACAAAACACCCCAGCTCCTGTACTGGGGACAGTATTTGAGAGGTGGCTGGAGCTGCTAAAGGACAGCAGCCACTGGTATCATGGAGGAGTAGAATTTGAGACATTCTTCCTTCTCACCAATCCACAGAGTGGATGTGGCACTGAAGGGAAAGTTTGAAGTTGAAAGGTCCTGTGTTCTTTTGAGTGCAAGGTGCACAGTTCAGCACAGTCATCATATAATGCATCCAAGGGGCAGGGAAATTCACTTTGGGATGCTGTTACACTGGAATAGTTTAAGAACTTCTATTTTTCTTTTTCTTAGCATGTAAATTAGTATCCAACTGTTTTATATGGAGAGTGGTTGTTAAAAGTTGTTAGAGTTTTTCTTAACTCACTTTTACCTGTAGTTTAGCTTTTAGATGTTCCCTATAGGAACATCTCAGTCCAGTGAGAAATAAAATAGTAATGATGGACATGCTGATGGAAAAAAGAAAATGTAAATTATACCTGTTTCTTTCTCAAACCTTCTTATTTTCATCCATGATTGGTCTTTAGGTTTAAGAATCAAAGAGAGAAGCCACATAAATAAAGTTATTCTGAGGGTCTTGCTGAGTTCAGTGAGGCCATGTAATTTTACATGCCCAAGTTATAGGATGAGTGTTTTTCTTACATCTAATACCAAATATCTGGTCTTTATTTAATTTAGTATTTTAAGTTATTTCCATATAACATGATAATAGGGTCCTGAGTCATCTGTCTCTCAAATGCCCAATTGCAATAGAAAGATTTCAATCTGGTGATAGCCTTAATTATAGAAGCTTGATAAGGATTTAGTCTTTTTTCCAAAGAGAAAACTGCAACTTTTAAATTGTCACTTTCCATCCTTGAAGAAGACTTTACCTAAAGCATTTGGAAAAAGCACTGAACACCACAGCAGTTACCCTTAAATTCTTAAATTCTCCATATTTTCCTCTAATAGAATATTTTCAATATGATTCTGTAAATCAGTGGGGTTTATAAAACTAATTTTCTTTCCTAAAATATATGATTATCTTATGAGATCATTATTAAGGATAAATGTAGTTCCTGCTGTCTCAAGAGTTTCTTCTATTCCAAATATTTTAAATGCAGACAGACAAACTCCTGACATGTTAATTTGTGTTGATTTTATGCTTATACAAGACATTTAAGCCTAGATTTTTCAAATATATGATTTAATTATTCTTGTGCCTGCTTTTATTGTCCATTTTTTTCTCCAGTTAGGTACCATATAACATGTGGGGGTATGATACATGATAGTCAATACTGAAATTTATCTTCAAAACACTAATGATTTTGTCATACAATTTTCAACAAACTCAAAAAAGCAGATAATTTTCATTCAATTTTTGTTTCTGATATGAATGACAAAAAGAACTGCCTAATTCTTTCAGTAGTATGAAATTCATATAGCCATCTACATAGACACAAAAAAACCACACATCACAACTAATGAAATAAAGTTCAAAATACATATGTGGTTTATTTAAAGTGTTACAAAGCCCTATAAAACCTTCAAATCCTGAAGTCTCTTTTGCTAATGTTTCTCCCTTTTAAGAATGCATTTTTGTGTGTGGTCTTAACATTGCAGGAGAGAAATTAAGGTTTGTATTGAGCCAGTGCTGTACTTTGAATTCAGTAGTCTAATGCTTTTAAATAAAAAATAGTCAAGTACATTAGTAGACAAGCTGATACTGTACACTTTGTTTATTCTACAAGTCTATCTGTGATCATAAACTCTTGGTAAATATTTGCTCTTTGGAGATTAGATTTAACATACTTGCATTTACTTGCAATTAAAATGTTGCCTTCCTGATGACTGTTGCATGAGCTGCTGTATTTCATCAGTGACATAACGTAATGTAAAGATAAGAGTAAAGTGGAAAGAAATCTGTTGTGAATATAACCTTGGTCTGTTTCTGAAATCAACAGTTTATGACAGTCAGATTTGAATCATTTTTCTCTTCTTTAACCTTATTGCAGTTTGACTCTATCAGATCTCAAATCTGTGTTTATTTTTTATTTATTTTCTGATGTATTATTTTCTTTTTTTTTCCTTTAAAAATGCCATAATTTTGCAGCCTCTACCATTTTTGTTCAAGAACAAAGGCGCTTTTCTTCTCTCCTCACATGATTTATTGACTATTATGCACCCAACACTTTTAAATTGCTTCCAAAGGCAATAAAGTAGCAGGATAAATTCTAAGAAACAGAATTCACTTGTTGACTCTAAAAACAGAAAATTCAACATTAATGCTGTATTTTTCCATGGTATTTAAGGCTTTTAAACTAAATGCAAAAAGGTCCTTTTATTTTGCCATACTGCATCAGTCCAAAGGGATTAGCTCAGTATATGAGATATTTATGATGCAAGGAATATAGCAGCCTTTCAGTAGTTCTGTGATGGCAATACAATTTTGCATTTCCTTTCATAGCTCTGTTTATTAAGCTGAAACATGCCTAAAGCAGACCATGTTATTACAGACATCCTAATTGTACAATGTATATATGGACCATGTTTTCAGCTGTTTTTAACCAGTTTAGCTCTGCTAATTGCAGTGCAGGTGCACTCAGTATGGCAATGCAGCAGCCACATACCTGCATGTAAACACTTCCCTGCTATGCCAGCCTGTGGACACAACTGGAGTTATACCAGGCACTTCCAAAGAAACTGGTGGCACTGCTAATTCTAGAAACTTCCATTCCACAGAACAGGAAATAAGTGCACAGCAGAAATAAGGATATATTTTAAAAACCACTTCAGTAGCAATTTCACATCTAAAAATTTAGATAAGGAAACAAAGCTGTCATCACTTAATGTTATTTTCCCTTTCCTTGCACTAATGAATTCATAATTTCTGCATCACCATCTTCACCTTTTTCTTGCTTGCCTTCCATTTTCAGCATTTTTCAATAGAAAAAGTATTTTCTCACTTCTAAAAACCTTAGTGTGCATCTTCATCTGAATTAATTTCTCATATTTTTTGTGCAAAAATTCAAACTCTTTTCCTCTATGTCCATGATTTACTTCTGCCATAAAAATTGTTTAATTTCTTTTCCATTTTCTGTTACAAGTTTATCATAGACAGTACATTTTATGGGAATCTAAATTAATTTTCTGTCTTTATTCAATTGCTTCTGAAATCCTTCCTGAACTCTCTTCTGACACTCTGTACATACTGAGTGCAATTAATTGGCATGAACAGAAGAACATTTCTGTATTGTGCCATAAAGTAGTCATTGTTTTTCCTTTGTTATTTTAATACAAAAGAAATATATTTATAATTAAGTACTATACAAGTATATGGAAATTCTGTTTATAGTGGTTGCAAATCTAGTGCCTGTTTTGAAATCATTGAGCTATCAGCCGAGATTTAACAATATGTAAGTTCTTCTCCACTGGACAATATAAGTACAATTTCAGTTACAGAATTTTTACCTCCTGCAAATCTGTGGAATTGCATAGAAGAAACAATTTTGTTGGTTTTGCCAGCTTATAACAATGAAATCCAACAATGCATAACTTTTTATAACTGATGATTATCCTAGTTCATAACTTTTCTGTGAGGATCATCTTTCAGCCCTGCTCCCCACTCCCACTGCACTAGAGTCAAACACCCAATGAAACCTGGAATAAGCAAAACAAAGATCATGATAGAAAGGAGGTAATGAGCAGAGTCCAAGGCCTGATGCAGAACATATTCCCTTGATGAAAAAGGTATTGTCTCCAACCATTATTCAGAATCTCCACTGGATAACAAATAATTTGTCAATTCATAATTCTTTATCTAGAGGGTGGTTGGGCACTGGAACAGCTCCCCAGGGAAGTGGTCACAGCACCAAACATGACAGAGTTCAAGAAGCCTTTGGACAACACCCTTAGGCAAATGGTGTGATTTTGGGGATTGTCCTGTGCAGAGCCAGGAGCTGAACTCAGTGTTCCTCCCAGCTCAGAAGTTTCCATGGTTCATGTCTTCAGCAAAGACACTGCTCCTTCATTGACATTGAGGAACTTATGCACTAACTCTCACAGGATTAAAAAGTTCTCACAGCTGGGAAAATAAGGTCTGTGATTCAATAAGATGCATTAATACAGAGCTCTGCAAATGGGTAGGAACCTAGGAAAATTATGTCTCTTCAAAAAGCAGCAAGCACTCAATATTTTCCTTCAATTTGAGACAATCTCCATTCTTTGGGGATTTCATGTTGCTCATGTCTTCTCCTATTAATTTAATCAAGAAAGTTCCTTTTTTCCAAATTTTGTAATGTGCCATTTTAATTCCCATAATTCCAATGACAAAAATGACTTAAATTTTAAGACAAGAGTATTTTAAATATTTTTATAGTATTTTTAATATTTTTAATAGTCTTTTTCAAAACATTTTTCACAACAGAAATAAGCTGAAATTTTGAGCAGCTCTTACAACACATAGTTCAAGGTGCTTTTCCTTTTAGGTGGCTATAACCTTCCCACCTCAGTTTGTTTGCTACTGAACTGCAAAGTTTTGAAATGCTCACTTATATCACTAGCAACCATCTCTCTCCTACTTCCAGCCCTACCACAAAGAGCAGCTAAAGCATTAATTTTCCTAAGCTACCTCCTTATTTTATATGTATTTCTTGGTCTGCCTGGCACTATCATCTAATGCAGGATGAATCTCCTGACCTTTGGATCATTTTGCAAGGCCAAATATTTTTCTGTTGCATTGCACAAGGAGATAATTAAATACTCTGCTAGGGATTTCATTATGAGTCCCACTGAACTCTCTGGTTGTACTTAGCTCAATTATTTAAAATTACACATGTGATTTAATTAACTTGTGGCATATGGCACATAATATTTCAAAAGTTTATCTTATAAACCATATTTTAAAATGTTACTAATAGCTACTAATAGGTAAGCAAATGAAAAGAAAAAGCAACTCCTTTCTTACAAGCATTCAAAGCCTTTTCTCCATCCCTGCTCCTCTCCCTGCCTAAACATGGAACTTTGAATAATGCTAAGTCCTAGATGTACAGGATGTCTTTGTATTTTGATAAACGAAATAAGATTTGTTCAAGCTTCCCTCCTATGTGCCATAAAATATTTTGGTTAATGAAAGAAAACTCGAGAAGCACAATTATGCTTAAAGGAAAAAAAATACATATTTTGATTAAAATTTGTCAGATTGCAAGTGCCCGAGCTATGTTTTATCTGATAGCAGCTCACCAGTTCTTTCTAATTAACTACATTAAATAAATTGATTGCACCTTTCCTATTTCCCTTGATTCATATGTGCTAAGCATCACTGTAAGCAGAAGAAAAAGGAGCATGAACAGCACTGATGGCATCAATGTTACAGCCGCCTGTCACATCTGCCAAAAAAGTAGAGTAAGTTTCTAAAAACTAGTGAGATACATTATAATGAAGACTTAAGGGAGAGAAAGAGACGAATACTGGCATTTTAAACTTCCATACCAGCCCTTGCAGAATTGATGACTGCAAGTGGGTGTAGCTGTCAACTAATATTCTCTGAATAACTTTATTACCTAGGGAAATCAGTGACTCCAGTGAGTTTATATTTTTACCCTCCTGAAACTAGTGTACACATACACAGAGTCAAAGAGCTATCAGATTGCTTCCTGTGTGATGAACATATATAATCCCCTATACCATCTACCTCTGGGTACAAATCAGGGAAGGATATACCCTCTGGGGTAGTGCATTTCTTCTTGAATTTCACAAAAAAATCACAGACCAGCTCTCTTCCATGTCTGGGCATGCATAGCTCAACTTTTGGGTAAGAGAAATCTCCTGATCCCTGCAGAGGGAACATCCCTGTGATTTGCCCTTTTCCTTCCCATTGCTCTAGGAGAGCCACAGCACAGTGGGGCTCTACCACTCCTTCCTGCTCTGCCTGTCAATCAGCTGGGACTTGGGGAACATAAATCATTTCCATTTTTAGTTGGACAGCTGGTAGTTTGGGAATGGAAAAAACTGCTGGGTTGTTATGCAGCTGTCAGAAACCAAACCATGATATTTTGGTTTTATAGCACAGGGTTTTCCACACAGAATACCCAGCTTCATCTCCATCCACAAACTCTCAGTAATGTCGAGAGCCACCATCCTCTCAGAAGCCATTTCCTCTGGCACTTGCAGCACAAACAAGCCAGGGTTTACTCAAGAACTTGTCATGATACCAATGATAGGACACAAGGTGAGAGATTAAGTGGATTTAAGAGGTCAGTGAAAAATTAATAAAATCTTGATGAATCTTCTCAACCCCCAAAAGTTTCGCATTATATCATGAACAATGTCACAAATTCACCAGGTTATGCTCCCTATCTGTTGCCAAAGTTTTTCTGTTTTACACATCTAACATTGATGTTTCCCATTATTCCTCAGTGCAGCATTCCAGAAACATGCTGACTACCTTGGTTATTTAATATAGCATCTGTCTTGGTACACTTCTTTAATTTATCTTCTGTGAAATCAACCATTTTCACTTCCAGTATCTCCTTCTCTGTCCTCCAGAAAACTGATTCTTAATTTGGTGTGAAGTTATTTTTTCTCTGTGTGGAGAGAAACAAAGGTAAATTTTAAAATGCTTTTGGTCTCCATCCCTCAGCCTGAGTACACCACCTTGTACAAAAAAAACCACTAGCTGGTTCAAGGCCCCTCTGGTAATCTTTTACACTCATATTTTTCTTCATTATTATACTAAGATTTCTACCACTTAGGGGGATGGATATTTATTTTACTTGGATTAATTTTGATTGCAGCCTTCTTGACTGCATCTTAAGGATTTCCCATGCATTACTGAATCCCAGCCAAATCACTTTAACTCATTTCACATTCATTCAAGTAGCTATTGACTACGTAAAAATAATACTGTACTGCATTAAAAGCTTGAACAGTTTCCTTTATGATTAGTGTAGCTGTTAAAAACCCAGACTATCATAGATATTTCTGATCTGCTGCATTTAAAGGAACAGATTTTGATCCCATTTTTTTATCAAACATTCATAGATTTAATTCCTGAAAATTTACAGCTTTGAAAGGTTTTACAACTCTCAGTTTTACATATCATTCAAGGACATCTCATGTAATCTTTTACCTGTGGGCCAAATTCATGTTTGTCAATAATAATGTTACATAAAACTTTTGGTCTTAAAAGAATTCACATCACAAATAGCACCTTCCACCAATCTAAATCAATAATCAAAGATATTTGAAGAACTGTCAGTAATTCAACAATGAATCAACTAAATTGTCTAAATGGCAATCTGAGAAGATTTAGTCTAGAAGATGAGAGCTCACTTGCTCAGGAACTCAAGTTCTCACTTGCTGTGGAGCTTATGGACTGGCCAGGTTTGCAAATCACAAGGGTCTAATCAGCCCAGATGTGCAGATGTGCCTTCAGCCTTTCTGGTCACAAGTACTTTCTTGTGAAATATTTGTATTTGCTTTCACAAAAAGAAAAAAAGTATATTAAACATTCTGTTATGAACGCAATCCAAACTAATGATTTACATCCTAGGAGGAAAACACAGAACTAATGGCTTAATGTATAAATATGGTGGCACTACAGGAAAAATACTTTCAGTTTGAAACTGTATTTTTGTCTTTCCATAAAAGCTATTTAGTCATACTGAGGTTTGACTAAAGGACCAGGGTTTCCCAGACAATTCTCCTAATGAACAGGCTGGTAGATTTGGAAACAAGTTCTTTGACCTTTGGCTAGTAAGTGGTTCATTGTATTTTGTTTGAGCCTTAAGTAATTTTCTGTACCAAGACAATTCTATGTATCTAATTCCAGCATTAGTGTAAAAATTGTTCCAGCTGTCCAGAAGGTTTTGCTGTTGGATGATATCATAACCAGGGTGTTATTAAATCTCACAGCAGCTGGAGACTTGACTCCAGTTAGGCAAGAATCCGACAGAGATATCGAGTAGTGATGGATTTCCTGTATATCTCTTAGTGAAAAAAATTGGGATTTTTTTTTAAGATGTCATAACATCGGCATAGTTTCTAAAATAAGTCTACACCATAAACTGAAACTATTTTAAAATGTGTGTGAAGGTAACATTTGTTGATAACATTTCTTTTGAACTCTAAAAACTGTCACATAGTAAATCAAAATCATGCAATAAATACACATATTTATTCTAATTCATGTTTCCAAACATTGGTAAAAATAATGTGAAATATACAGCATCAGCATATTTCTAAGAAGAGACAAAGTATTTCTCCAAATTTATCTAAAAACTACTCTTTTTTATGAATGTAGACTATATCCCTTAAATTAAATAATAATGTAATACACAAAGAAGGTTTTAATTTGCATTTAGAGTCACATTGAGCAGCTCAAGGCCTTGAAGATTTTTCTGTGCATATTCAATCAAATCAAAGTATAGTCCAGCTGGACAAGGAAATATGCCAGTGGCCATCAACTCCTATTTTCATCACCTTTTCTTACATGTATCTCATGACACTTGGTGGATTTTTCCAATGTAAGTGCTAATAACAAAATTATTTTAAAAAATAAAAATCTTTTTAAAGAAATCAAATTACTGCATTTGAGCTTGCATGTTGCAGTGCTGTAGGAAACCATAGTGCCAAGTAAAAAACACATCTCCAAAGTACTAATGTAGTGGGAAAGGGGACTACTGCTCCTTTCTAACATCATTTTTATATATTAATGAAAAGATTTAGACTGTCACTCTTTCTTTAAGATAATGGAAGACAGATGGGCTCAGGTTTTGTCTGTGAATTAGACAATATAGTAGACCTATTCACTAACATGAATTAATGAATTATATAGTCCCCATATATTTATGGTAATATATATTAAGGTACAGTATTAGATTCTTGGCTTTGTTTTCAGAATACCAACATTAAATTTTTCCAGGAAGTTTTACTTTTCTTATCCTATTCCCAGACTCCTATCCATAGATCTTTTCTCTACATCCACAGAGACAGAGAGAAACTTGAAGTAAAAATAGTTAGAGGCCAGAAAAATAAAGTTAGGGAGGGATGGGAAAGCTGATTTTGCCAAATTTAGACCCTATCAAAACCCCTTGGGTCCTGTATTGCAAAACAGATCTGGAAACTTCTGAGTACTGGTCTGTTTTACAGTTTGCTAGATTTTTTTTCTTGGTGTTTTCTTTCTTTTTCTTTTTTTTCCCCTTTCTTTTTTTTTTTTTTTTCCCTCTCCTTTTCTTTTAATTTTTTTAATATTCCTCTGGTAACCCTAGAAACAGAGAAAGGATTGCTTTCAGGCAAGAAGCACTGCTTCCTAGAACAAGTCAACATTAGGAAGGAACACATACTCAAATCTGGAAAAAGAAGGCAAGTAAAAATGGTATTTTTGCTTGGCAAGCTCGGGAGTTCTAACTGGTCTTTTCTGTGCTCTGACAAATTTCAGTTCTTAGAAGCCTTTTACTCAAGAAGGGGCCAATGCTCTTCAGTCCAGGAGAGAGAATGTACATGTTCAGGAGTGGTCACTGCAAACTGTCCTTTTTCAAACACCTTCATGTACTTCAGAGAGGAAAGATTGATCAATGTTTCACAAGACTGAGCCTTTTTTGCCTTTTCTACATGGCCCTTGGAGGAGCAATATGTCCAAGAACAATGCTATAAAGTTACAATTTTTTCTTTAAAAATACCACAGAATAGCAAAGTATATTCTATCCTATCATGGCCATCTTCCTTTCCTAAAATCCTAAATTCAGGGAAAAAAATTTAAAGTGGGGAGACTTTTGAAAACACTGGTTATCCTGGACATGCAGGGAAAAAGAGCATCTGTGTGGAACAAGTTTTTAAACTTACTCTGGAACCCAGGATAATAAGTAGTCGTGCTCCAGGTAAATCCTGATCAGATTTATAACAAACCTGTTCACTTTCCCTTCTGGGCTCCACCTGGAAATTATCTTTCCAATGTCCATCTGGAACCCCTGTGTTGGCCTCCCTTGAAACCAAGTTTGGGTCTTTGCAAGGAGACTGATTTATGCATGAATCCACAGTTGTAAAGAATTTCACCTAAATGTTTTGTAGAAATTTTGAAATTATAGGCATTCTGCTGGTAATCAATTTCTTTTAGCAAACTTAGTTGATCACTTAGAGATTATGAAACAAATATTTTAATTAAATCAGCTTCAGTTGCAGAAATCCTGCTGAGATCTGTCTTTTCCTTTTTGCTGACACACACTAGGCTGGAATTTTACCACACCAGTTCCAGCCTGTGCTGTACAGCTCATTTTTCATGAGGTAGCAGACATCTTTCCATTATTATTCTGTGAAGAGCATTCACCTATGACCTCAAACACAACTGCTCATCAGAATCCTGCTTCTGAGAAGAAACTGTGCTAACCCTACTTCTGCAAAAGAATTGCAGTAATTTAGGATTTAACTTTCAGAAGTTCTATCAACATGGTAGAAATAGAATAGAATTTGCCAAATAAGTTTTCCATATGTGATAGATGAGGACTGTTAGATATTTAAGCAGATGAATACGTAAATACAGATAGAAAAAAGCCAGCCTCCTCCCACTCTGAGGAGGGACAACATAGCAGCTGTGTCCTCATTTCTGCCTTTCTGATTGTTCACATCCTAGAAAATGTCTGATCAAATTGGGATGTGAGAAAGGAGCTGTACACCAAAGCTGGTGTACCTCACTAGCCATGGAGATTTGCCCAAAAATGTGAATCACAAAAGTTGATTTGGAAACCAATAATCATCTTAGATTAATTATTTTTAAAAGGGTAATATTTCAAAAAGAATTGTTATTGGATGGAGTTGAAAGGATTTCAACTTCACCTAGATTCACCAAGAGTTAGTATGGCTGGTCAGTGTTCCTCATAAAAACCGTGAATGTGAATTCTCTTCTTTTATTTCTCTAGCTTAGTGGCCAGCACTCTTACTTCACTGTGCCACTGAGGTTATCTTCAGTTTTGTCTGAGAGAATCTGAATGAGAAATTAGGGCAAAAACTGTAGCAATTAGACAAGAGAGTATGTTTTCTCAAAACTGTGGATATAAATGAATTATCTCATACAGTAACACCAGAAATAAGCCTGTGTGGTAATTTCACGTCAAAAGACCACAGTTTGTGCAAGCTTTCTCCCAATTCATTACAGAGTGAGAAATTCTAGCTTATTAGGGAATTAAAGACAAAAAAACCCACAGTAGATGGTAAATTCAAGAACTTCTAGGGCCAGGGAGGATCATTATACCAAGACTGATGTTTAACATTACCCTGTCCTAGACCCAGTTCTCTCTCTTTCATTAAAGGCAATGTAAGAGAAGGATCCAGCCTAGTATTTTTAATTTTTCACATTTTTTTTACCATTTCTACCACAAAAATATGAAGGGTCCAGTATTTCCTTTGCTAGTTTGTGAAAATAATTAATTTCCTTTCTTATAAAGAAAGCAAGACAAATGAAGAATTCTTCTGTCTTTTTCATGTTAATATTATTGTAATATAATCCACCATGTCTGGCTATAAAAGTAGCTTGACCATTGTTAAATCTCATTTCTTCACTAAAAGAATAATCATTTTTCTGTTTCAAGGTTTTTTGCTAGTTATTAATCACACATTTCCATCTGTTCATACTAATACCTCTTCAGTGGTTAAATGTGATTGATTTGAAACAAACTCTGCAGAAAAAAGAGGTATTGTTAGAGTTCAGTTGTCTTATACATTGTTTCAAGTGCAGCCATGAGCTGACATTCACATAAATTGTTTTGATTATTTCCACTATGCTTATCTAAATTTGTCAAACTATTTAAGCAGATGTGTTTGACTAACTCTTTACATTTTGTTATTTTGGCTTCTATAGCTATACATATAAATCTATATCTCTATGTCCTTATATATGATATTACATAAGACATTGTATTTGACATTATATATAACATTTCTGAGTGTGTTCATCACTAAATGTAATGCTCTTGGACACTGGGCACCTGCCAAATCTTGTGCCAAGCTTATACCAACCAGGTTCACAGAGGATGAGGTTTTAAGTGCATTTTCCCAATCAGCAATGTCAAATGGTTCCCTTCTCCCTAAATTCCCCTACCCAGTAGCTCAGCAATTAGAGTACAGGCTCTTGAGATGGGCAGCAGGAGCCAAATATTCATTGTTGGTCAGTGTGTGGAAGCTCTAACCATGAGGCAATACTGCTTTTAGTGATGAGGTGCTCTCAGGCTTCCTCCATGATGTAACTATTTTGCTATTTAGGATGCTATTTATAACTATTTAGGATGTGTGTTCCGCTCACCCTCCCTTTTACATGGGACCCACACACATCCTTGATCCCGTTGTGACCTCCAACAGCAGAAGGACCTGTCTTTCCTTGGCAGGCAGGGGAGGTATTTACTCGTGTAGTAGCAGCTGTGAATTTCATTTCATATTTCCCTCATTCTAGCACAAAACAGCTTGCTGCTGTGGTTTACTGCCTGTCTTAAGTCCTCCTTGCTATAGCATTCAACATATCCAATCTGATGCCTTTAATTGCCTGGCAAGGCTGCAGAGCCTCCAGCTGCAGTGGAGGGAATCTATAGGAGAAGGAGTCAAGTTTGCTATTACAAAGCAAGTCTGCAGTAGGAGAAAGAAATGATCTTTGCATTAAATGGAACATAATTATACTGTGGAAAATCTGTCCAAAATTTCTTGTGTCCCATTAGCTTTTCCCAAGTCCTGTCAGTGATTCAGATCACAAAAGGAATATTGAAAACCAAAGTATCAACAGCACAAATTGCAGTTAATTGACGATGCCAGAAAAACTTTATCTGGGTAGTTTGAACCATGTCTGTGTGAAAAAAATTGCCTTTTTCACTCTGATTAAACTTAACTCCTACAACAGCTTTGTATTGACACAAGGTCCTTGATTACTCGGGTGGTTTTGTCTAGATCTGTATAAACCAATTGTTATGTTTTGTTCCTTAGCTGGAAGAAATATATTACTGTCCAGAACAGTAATCAGAGGAGTAGGGCTGATATTTCACGGAGGTTGCAAAAGGGCTGATTCCCCTGTTTGTTCATTGCTAGTTATGTTCTATATACTAGAGTCACTGAACCTGGTAAGGCCAGACCACTTATCTCTTCATAGTAAACACAATAATTTTTTTTTTCTGATCTCTCCACTGGCTTCTTCCCATATTAGGACTGATTTTAATATTTACTACTGGTTTGAGAGCTTTCAACTTCTATACAATAATTACTATCTTTTCCCCAACAGAAAAATAAGAAAAACTAACTTTCAATTATTGTTTTCTAGTTAATTTTGAATTTTTCTCTAAATCTTTTGGCTACACGAGACTCTTATTATACAGAAGCAACACTTAGTGAATCATATCTTTCCTGACATGCAATCAGATAAACCATTGATTGCCCCTTAACTCAGCACTCATGATTTACACTCTCTATTTCACTCCTGCTAATTAGAATTAATGTACTAATGAGATGTTCCTTAGCCTGAAACAGAGTCTGTAATAAAGCACTGCCCCATTTCAGTAGTTTGATTCCAATTTATTTCTACAAACATAATCTTGGTGTTGTCACCAAAGAGTTGACCAAGTTAACTAGAGTTGGGGTAATTAATGGGATGATTAATGGATCATCATCAACATCTAATCACACTGATGCAAAGCTGCTGCAAAAGCTGTGAAAGGGGCATTAGAAAGAAATGTAAAGGGCATCTATTTTTTATGGAAACCAAAAGTGTCCCTAGAACAGGCCTTGTACAAACACTCACAAAAGGGGAGCTCCCCAAATAATACTACTCATCCTCTACTTAAGGAAGTAAATCCTATTGCTTCAGTCTTTGGGGAGGATCTTAAAATGCTTTGTTAATCAAGATATATGATGGGAGGAGTGCATATCAACCTACAGGTGTTGCAATTTGGAAGCACAAGCCCCTGTGAATGCAACAATGTTCTGCTAGATGTAGTTTTACAGAACTACTTTTCAGTTAGTTCAGAAAATTAATATTAAATTAAGACTTAAAATACAAACTGTCTCAGACCTGGGAAAAAAATCTAAACCAGAAATTAAAATATATTTGGATGAGTCTTAGTGTTTAGATACAAGACCAGTCTTTTGATAATATTCTGCAGTACTTTTGAAAATATCATATCTATCCTCACCAAAAAAATTTGATTCTTAAATAAATGTAACTACCAGTTTTGCTTTCAACTGACAGTTTTGAAGGTAATCATATAGTAAACATAGGTCCATGGGGTTTTTCCCTCTCTGTTTCATCAACCAGATGATTCCCAAATTCCTGATCATCATCCATTAAAACAGAAATGGTCAGCAACTACAGTTCTTTCATTGCAATTAATATAAACTCTCTCAAATCTAGATTTCTTTTTTAAACTCCTCCAAGTTTTGTCGAATTGTTTTACTGCACTCAGCTGATAAGAAAAAAAGTAATTTTATTTAGGAGGCCTCAAAACTTCCCCACAGCTTCCTGTAATAATTAACCAAATCTGCTATATTAAATAGCAGATCAAAACTAAGGTGTTGGTTTCCAATAGATCTTGAGTTTTGAATGCTTTTCTTTTTAGCTATTGAAGTTTTTCTAACTTTTACTGGTTAGCCAATGTCGACAAAAGTTTTGAATGGAGAGTGAAATCTCAAGGAAGCTTCCTTTTTTTTTTTTTGGTACATTTGTTCTGTATTTTGGTTGCATAGTCTCCACTTCTGGGTAATTGACGTAATCCTTTTGGTTTTGTTCGAGTGCCTCCTCTGACTCTCCCTGGACATCCCTGGAAAGCTACTAGTCAGAAGGCAACCTGTTCCCCCCAGGAAGCCTGATCTCTCTCCCACCTGAAGCACAACAGTGAACCACACAAAAACAGCAAACAGCTGATAGTTAAGAGGATGAGATGCTAATTGCTGCCTGTCAGAATAAATGGGTGTCTGGTTTGGTAAGGCTCACTAGGATGTAAAATCAGGGTCAGGCACACAATAAATATTTAATATGAGCACACTCTGTGTTGCCATATAGACAACACATACATAGATATTATACACATATTATATGTGTATATATTGCTATATTTCTGTATATATGTTATATATTTTATATATATATATATATGTATATATATTCATAGGTGTGTCCAACAATTTTATTCATTCAGATGAATAGAATGGTTCTGAAGCAAACAGCTGAAATTTATCCAAATTGGTTAATTTCAGTGAGATATCCTATCAGCGAGAGCAATCTAGATTCCTTAAAGATAAGACTAAAGGAGAAGGTATGTTCCAAAAATCACACCTAATCACACCTAAAGGAAATTCAGTTCATGAGTTCAGATTAGAACTGGTTTGAAATCAATGTTCATGAAACCCCTGGTCAGGACATGGGTCCTTTGCACCCTGTTTCACCTTAGAGATCTTTTCTAATAAGGCCACATTAGAGGCAAAAATAAACATGCAGTGACTCAGTCAGAAATACCTCTTTGAACCAGAATCATGGAATGGTTTGGGTCGGAAGGGACTTTAAAGATTATTCCTCCAAGTCCCCTGCAATGAGCAGAGACATTAACTACATCATGTTCCTCAGAGCCCCTTGAATGTTTCCAAGGAGGAAGCATCTAGACAGCTCTCTGCATTACCAATTCCAATGTTTCACTACCATCATTGATAAAAAAATTCCTTCCTTTATCTAGTCTGAATCTACCCTCTTTTATTTGTAACCATTTGTAAACCATTACAACTTGTCCTATCACTACAGGCCATGCTAAAAAGTCTGTCCTCGTTTCTTACAAATCCCCTTTATGTACTGGGAGGCTGTTACAAGGTCTCCCCAGAACCCACCCTTCTCGAGGCTGGACAGCCCCAGCTGTCTCAGTCCTTCCTCACAGGAGAGGTGCCCCCACTCACTCATGGTGCTCCTCCAGACCTGCTCCAACAGGTCTATGTTTTTCTTGGACTGAGGACTCCAGAGCTGGATGATGTACTCCAGGAAAAAAAACAGAGGGAAGAAGGAGAGGAACAGCACCTCCTTCAACCTGATGGCCACACTTCTTTTGGTGCAATCTGGAATACAGTTGATTTTCTCAGGTGCAAGTGTACATTGCTAGCCCAAGTCCAGTTTTTCACCTACAATTCCCCACAAGTCCTTCTCTGCAGGGCTGCTCTCAACCCCTACAGCCTATATTATCCCACAGCCTATATTCATACTGGAGGTTGCTTGACCCGTGCTCAGGGCCTTTCACCTGGCCTTGTTGAACCTCAGGTACACGTGTTCTCACTTCTTTGTCTTGCCCAGGTCCCTCTGGATGGCATTGCCTCCCTCAGGTGAGTCAGCCACACCACTCCATTTCTTGTTGAGGGTGATCTCTGTGTCTGTGTCTGTGTCATTGATGAACATGTTAAACAGTAATGATCCCAACATAACCCCCCAAAGGCATCACTCATTATTTTTGCTCACCTGAACATTGAGCCAGTGACCACCAATCCCCAGATGTGACCAAGTACAACAACTCTGACCTCTCAATCTTTTTTCCTCAAAGCCCATTTCTATTCTTATAAGAAAAGCTAAAGTATGGTTGTGTCTGTAGACACATAACCAAGTATATACATTAAAAATAATAAATATTGGTCTCTGTACATCGTGTATGTGAATAACTCAAAACACATTCCTTTCCTTATCAGTCTTTATCAATAACATAAAATGAAAATGTTGATGAATCAATTACTTCAGTGTGTGCTTCAATTTATACTGTTCTGCTGAGCCTGTCATTAACAGTTCATTAGTGCAACTTTCATGTCAAATTCCTGGTAGATCTGGAAAGGGAGTTCACATCAGCAAATATTAGTCATGCAAGTGAGAGCTGCAGAGTAAACCAGGGAGGGTATTCAGCAGTTGCACCTTTCAGTTTTCATACCACCAATCACTAGCTGTACACAATTGCATTATTTTGACACACTGCATTTAATGATGGTGTATTTCACATGCCCCTTCACAACCACTATGAAATATCAACTCCACATGTTTCAATCAAGCCATATGCTGTTGAAACATGCATAGAAAGAAAGGGATATTACAGTGTATTCCCAGGAGGCTGACAAGCACTTTTAGACTTCAAGACAACAGGCAAGTATTTATGCCTTTAAAGTTGTAGCACATTTAAGGCAAAAACCAATCTGTTAAGAGGGACAGTCTTTAGATAGCAACTATACCAGCAACAAGATCTCTAAGACTTCCATAACTTTAAATCGTTCAGAAAAGCACAGACTCTGATTTAATCAATTTTATCAGGAAAAAAAGAAAAGCAAGAGCTTCCTTTTTTGGTTGGTTACATCAGCTGCCGAGATGATGGAGGGAGTACAGCTGTAGGTTGTCTCTGTCTGAAACTACCAAGTTCTTCCTGAAAATCTGTGTCCTATCTATGTATGTCTTTCTGTGTACAAGCAAAGGATTAGAGAAGGCAAAAAAAGATTATAGGCAGGCAACCTTTCTATATATTTAAGCCTGTCATTGGCTTTAGGAGGAAACAAACCCACACTATTTTGGACAATGTTTTTTGTGTTTTACAAAAGGGGATAAGGGAGGAGGGAAAACTTGAACTCTACCTGTCTGAGCTGTAGGAGAGGGAACAAGAGGGAGGCTAGAAAGGTCAGAGGGATGCTGGGGACCCTGAGCCCATTACTCTGGCCTCTAATTTGTGTATGTCTTGTGGTGAACACCAAGAGGATGAGATTGGCATTTGCTCATTTGTTTCTTTTATCAGCAGGGTTGCCCTGTGGCCTCCCTTAGAATGAAGAAGTATAATCTCCATGGGGCAAAACGAAAGCCAGCAAACTTCCTGCCAAGAACCAGACAAGGACAAATGGTTTCTGGGCCTTCCTCTTTGGGACATACGCCAGGTGAAACATTTTAGGATTTTTCCGCCATTTACATAAACACATCTTTCTTGTTTTCTTAATCATAGGAGGCTGGGAGTGTGGTTTTTTCTGTACTTTTGTGTTTCTCTGCTGGTTAGGAAAATAAATTGCCACTGCTTTACATACCTTGGTTGTTCAGCTTTAGGATTTGTCTTCTGGGAGCATGGTAATAATCACAGCGTTTTCTCACCAGTATTGTATTGCACAAGTGCAGCCAAATTTTACGGTTGCAGAAAGCATTAACAGGCCAGGCCAAAAAGCACTTTTGACTAAGATTTAATATGAAATTTTACATTGCATCCCCAGTCCTTTGTATCATTACTGTAATTATTTGACATGATTTATTTTTCACACTGTCTGCAGAAAGGTACTCTCCATAGCCCACAACTCAGAACCAGGGATGCCAGTCAATCAACAACGTGTTTGTGTGAGATGCAGCATTAGCAACTGTATTTCATGAATCTTAGCTGTGCAGACCCACTCTAACACCTCCTTGTTTCTTGCTAGTATTTTCCTACCTTTTTTTCCTCACTAGTTTGCAAAGTATTTCCTGTTTAAAACTCAGTCAATTATTTGTAGAAGGATAGTGAGGGCACAACATTTAACATATCAAACAAGGACAGATTCCCTGCTTAGAGCAACTTTGAACGTCAGGGTTCAGTCATGCTGTGTAGGCACAACTGAGGTTATCATGCCTTGACAAGATAAATTGCTCTGGAGCTTCAAGGCACAGAAAAAGACAACACCCTGCTCTTACCTTCCTTTTGGAAATTCCAGACTCTTTCTTCACTGCAGCTGACCTATTCTTTGTAAGAAAAGGAAAAGTTCGTTCTTCCCTTCTTCCTATCCCACACAAATCCTTCACTAATCCTATTGGAACAGCTTTTCCCTATAATAGAAACTACAAGGTGAATTTTTTAAAATGAACTGTACAGTATGGAGACCTGTAAGGAGTATGGTGACCTGTAAGTCACCACCCAACCTAGACACATGTGAAAGCCACAGCTCTTCTTCCTGCACTAGTCCTAGGAAAGTATAAGGAGCTGAATGTTAAGCTCTACTAAACCTACTAAACCATCATAAATACAGCAACACCATCTCTGTGTCTTCAGGGCAGTATAATGGAGAATACTTCCTAATTTAACTTTAATGCTATTTAGAAGAGTGAGTTACAAAGACATCTCAACAACAACAAAGAAAAGACAAATCTGGAACTGAGGAAGGAAGACTGGTAGAGGGTGAGGTTTGCCCTCCAGTGGCTCTGACATATGTAAAGCTGTGGCTTGGAAGAAAGATAGAATTCTCATGCAGTGAATAGAAATGTCATGGTAAGAGGAGACTGGGAGATGGTTCCAGCATACCAGTAATGAATCTTGAGATCTTTGCAAGTTAGGCCTCACCACAGACTAATCTGAGAAGATGTTTCAGGAAAATATATATTAATTAAGCACATAGGTGTGTAAAAGAGAGATTAGTTTCTAAAGAAAATGCACCAGCTTCTTTCTGACTACAACATGATGCAAATACCACACTGCGTCTCTAGGGGATATATTCAGTCAATATCCAACATGGCACTAAGAGAATCTAATTTATTATTGTTGCTATTTCTATTACAGTGATTCCACTGGGAATTAAAAACCCCTGCAATTTAAAGGGGGTTTTCTGCTTTTCTCTTGTTAGAGCTTAGTGCAAGTCATAGCTCCAGAGAAATCATCTGGGATTTCAGACATAACGACTTGTCAGTCGCTTTGCATGAGAAACTGAAGTTCTGGTACAAATAGGGGCTTGTATCCATTTCCTATCTGGATAACTTTATCATTATGCATTAATTCTGAGCATTAATTTTTTATTGGTTTATTATGATACCAGGTATCTCACATGAGGCAAAGGACTATTTTACAGAACATTGGAGAGCAGTACAAAATTTAGAGGTTTTAAAGTCATGAGAATAAGTTAACTTTGCTTTGGTGGTTAACTTGCTAAAAAAAAACTAGAACACATCTCTTAAGTAAACACTAATTTTAATTTACTAAGTTTTCTTGTAAAAATAGATATTTCCCTTTTAATATATAAGGGGTGAGACTCTAGTCAGCTTAAAATGTTCAGTGATTTGTGAGAAGCTGAAGAAAAGTAGAAATTCAAACTGTTTTTTCATAATTTTTTGCAGATGTTACATTTTTCTAATTCAGCCTGAATTTTCAAAAAATTTAGTCTTGTCAAAATGTATTTTTGACTCACCATAGCTCCTAAAAACATAGGCAGTTCCATTCTGTACACCATCTATAAAATTGAACAGTAATCTGGTCAATGTATAATTATGTTTTACTATGCTAGTGGAATTGAATATATCACACCAGAGAACACCTCTCCATGGACTACTAGCTTTGCAAATTATTCCAAAAGTGCTGAAGTCTAAACAAAAGTGATCCAATGGGGTTGTCTGCCTCTTATATGAAATTCATCAATTATTTAACATCATGGATAAATATCAAGCACTAGAAAAAAAAAATTGGGACCCATGATCCTCATAAACATTTAAATAGGGAGTTGTTGAGCTCTGAATCCCTGGCTCTGTTGGTGTAGCTCAGGAAAATTTAAACTTCTTTCAAAATTAAAAATAAAGGGTGCACATGTTGTGCAGCAGCAAAGGTTTTTTTATATGGGCCTTGTAAAGTTTGCTGTTGATTATATCTAATCCTAGAGCAATTTGTCAGTTATTGCATCTAATCTGTGTTTCAGCCATGGCTGAGATTCTTGGGGAGTCATCCAAAATTTTTCCCTTTGTCTGATGCAAGGTATATTTTTCATGCAAAACTATTCAGCTGGCATAGACCTTTCTTAATTCCCTCCATAATCAGCAGCTTTTGATACAAAACAAACACACAGAATAAAGGATTACAGTTTCATTAGGGCTTCATTGACAATAATTGTGTAAGGTTCAGGCTGCAATAAGGGAACGAAGCCCACCTGTGTAATATTATCAAGAGAAGCAATATAAACTTTATTCTTTGTTTGCTTGAGAATAAACAACTTTAAGAACAGTTAAGCATGTAGTGCCAAGCTTACTAATGTGAGTTATTTCCTCAGTTTGTTATTTCTGTGATGTACTAAGCACCTGAAAAATACTTCCTGTTTTTTGCCAGCATTCCCTCTCTCTCTCTCTCTCTCTACCCCCCTACAAGTCACACAGAAGAAGAATAGCTGGCTCTTTTCCACAAGTGCCTTTTTTTTTTTTCACCAGTGCATGAAGAAATGCTTTTTGTGATTAACCTGTCTTGGCAAATTTCCATAGTCAATAATTTCTTATAAAAAGTATTTGTGAAAATGCCCATTTGTGTTCATACCAGAAGAATGATAGTTTGAGCAGTTCTGCTGTCCATAACTGTGGCTTTGTCTCAGTAGCAGAGATGTGGTCCCTGAAGTAGGCTTCAAAATACTATGGACTGCATGGCTTCAAGTCAACTCCACTAAGTACAAACAGTTTGTTTTGCTGCCATCAGTGTAAGTTCCATGATTCACCATTCCACAGTGCTTTCATTTTCCAAGTGGTCTAAGATAGAATTGCTACACTAGACTAATCCTGAAGAGATAAATATGTGCCTGATCATACCACAGGGGGGAAAGTCAAATGTGAGATTGTGCTGACAAAGAACAAAACCAGAACATTTCACTCAAAGTTCCTGCTGTAGCAGTCAGAAACTACAAAACAAATAAAATGATCCTGACACTCTGACTCAATCCTGAATTTTGCAAAGGGAAGAGGTAATCAAACTGTTCTTCTAGCTCCTTCCTAGTGTCTACTAACCCCTCTGATCCAGAGACACACTCACCATTCAAATAACCTGGCTCTGGTGGAGCCTGGCATTGTCAGGTGCCCTTGACCCATCAGCCTCTGACCTTGAATGGGGACAGAACAACTTAGAGAATGGTGAACGTCTCTGATGCCTACTTTATATTTTTTTGACCTCCTCAAGGCTTTGTTTATATCCCTTTCTTTCCTAGTGAGAAAATTCAAACTCTACTCCATCAAGATGCCATTAATTCATAACAATCACTATACACTGAAGACTCCTGGGTCTTCTCACTGCCATATGAAGAACCATTTCTGCTGAAAGCTGACATGTTCACATGTTCCACTTTATGGCATCAACTTTTGAGCAAATTGAAAAAGAAATTACTGAGTTTGTTCAATGCAGGTGCCTGATTTGTTCATAAGGCAGAGACAAGAGAGAATACAGTGAAATATATACAACTGTATAAACTTTGGCATTTGAGGTATAATAAAATTAACATTATTCAGCAGTAAATTCCTCAGTCCATCTTCACTCTCTCAAACAATTCTTGAGCAGACTTGTTTTCAGAGGAAGAACTTGAGAAACTTTTAAATGAGGAGATAGTGAGAGCTAGAGGGCTTTTTTGTATGTTTAGGGGATGTATTCCATCACAATTCATAAGCTGTGCATAACCAGAACCTCTGGTTTACCATAGCATGCATTAAGAGTGTGGCTGTAAATGAAGATAAGAGTCTATTATAGGATAAATTGTCAGTGGAGAGAGTAATTCATACAGCAGAGAAGTAGGAAAGGACACTGCTGGAGGAAGAGACTTGATGACACAGGAAATAAGAATAACTGACTACCTAACAAATGAGTAAATTTGTAAAAATGTTTAAATCAATATATGGCTAAGTTGCAGGAAATTCAAGGAGTGTTTTGAACAAAACACTCTTTTTTGACCTGAAAGTTTTCCTGTTAGAGCCAGGTCAGTGAATATACTTTGTCTTGGGAATCCATTAAGTGAAAGAGTAGAGGGCTTTCTGCCTGCCAAGGAAAACCTAAACTATTTATACTTGACAAGAGGGAGTAAGAAAATCTTATGGAACAAGGCATTTTTCAGAGATTTAAATGACTCTGTATGGGATTCTATGATTTACAGTTCTGCCACTGATCTATCACATGACCTTAGGCAAGTCACTTCACCTTTATGCCTCAGTTAACCTGTTATACTGACATAATAACACTGAGCCTTACTGGGCTTCAGGATGATGAAATATTTCTTTCATAGAGCTAAATCCCCTCTGTGATGTGAAAAAGACCCCTCACCAGTGATTAATCTAATCTATTGTTCAAACTGAGCAAATGTCCTTACACATTTGAAAAAAAAATCATTTCAAAATTTAACAATCTAATTTTTTATTTGAAATCTGAAATAACAACTGGTGTGGAAAGGTTTGATTAAAAAGAATCATGAGGGCTTCCTAATGTGAGTCAAGGAGTGGATGTGTGGGGATCTCAGTGGTAGGGAACGTGCATATAACAATTTGGAGTCCCTTTGCATTCCCTGCAGCATGCCTCTGGCTGTAGGAGCCAGAATCTAGTCCTAAATTAATAATTAGCACTTTCAGTTTAAGCTCTCCAGGAAATGTCATGAGGACAGACAGAGGCAGTAGAAAATGTTAGTGGGCAGTGTAGAAAGAGAAGTGCCAAGAGATTTATACCCTGCATTCTTGACAAGCCAGAACAGAAAATCAGGATTTAAATAACCCACTGGCAAGACCTTTCACATCAATTTGACTGTGGTGGGAGGATAAACTCTACAGGGATGGCCTGTGAGTGTCTTCACAGGTAATAAGAAAGAGGTACCTGCATCAGCATGCATGTGAGTACAGAATGGGCTAAAACCCCTGTATTTGCAAGTGGCTAAAATCACATATATCAGGTTTTGCTTTCTCATGGCTGTATAAGCATTTTGAATCCAGCAGAAGAAAGCAGGGCCCCAGAACTTTCTGGTCAAATTGATGAAACTCAGCAGTAGAAATATCACAAATTCTTTTTTAAGGCTGTTTGTAAAAATCTCATTTTCTAGTACAATTCGACAATATATTTTTCTCATAAGATAATACTGCCAATATTCACTATGATTCTATGGACACATATTTGATAAAGTCCCAAACAATTTTATATACATAATTAGTCCCAAGAATAACATTTCTATAGCAATCACATAAAACTAGCCACTTCCTCCTACAGGTATATAATAAAATTAGATTTTAAAACACCAACCACAAATGAAAAAAATGAGTAACATATTATGCAAGTATCCTGCAAATTATCCTAGATAAGTAAGCACTCATTTTTGCAGAGTTGCTGTTTCACTCCTGTTTCCACTGAGAGAGTTGTAGAATATTTGATTTATTACTAACACATCTATTAAACTAAAAATACATCTTTATCTATGATTTATGTGTGTATAACACTATTAAAATGCAACATCTGGCCTCCTCCTTAATTTCTCAAGTTCTCTAAGGTAAGAGAAATTTTTTTGAGATGAGTTTGTGACCTAGGTTTTTTGAAGATTGCATCAGAATAGGCAGTAGTTGACACAGAAATTATAAAGTTGTGCATACAAAGCTGGAGTAGAATAAAAAAGGTATTCCACCCATTCCTGGAAAAAGTTTAAATCTAATAGACCAGAATTTCATACATTTGTGTGTGTGTGTGTTTATCTGTCTATGTACATGTAATGAAATTAAAAATATACAATGTATGCATATGTAAAAATATATGTATACCGTGCACATTGTAGGTATACACATCTTTGTAGATATAAAAGAAAATAACTGTAAATGACATCACATTTTTAAACACAATGTTTGGCTCAGATAAAACACACTCTTAGCTTCTACAGGGACAAAATTGAGCCTCTTTATAAAACCTGCCTATTTCATGTATCCAATAGCCATCACAAGGGGTTATAGTCACATTAGAGAAGCCCACCTATAGAAGGTCAGAGATTTAGGCGGAGTTTTGCTGTTCAAACTCCCTTCTGGGTTAGCAGAGGTTTGCAGCCGTGTCTAGGGATATGTGACCAACCTCAGCATCACTTCTACTGCAACACAGCTGTGCAAGGGATGCAAGTCCTGACAGGGTTCAGCCCTGAGCTGACTGCTGAGCCATCCTGGCCAAATTAAGCAAATCAAAGCTGCCTTCCTGGCTGCAGAGTGCACCAGCATCTGGGCTTTGGGATTACCCAAATTTCTGTGCACATGCATGCAGAATGTATGTGTAAAGGAGTAAAAGATCTGTGCAATTCTGGGTGCCTTGGGTACAGTGCTGTGGAATTCTGGCATCCCTCAGGTTGTGTCCCCCTAGCCAGGAGACCTGTCCAAGATGCACTGAAAATTATGTAGGGCTTGAATCCTTCTGAGGCTGAAGCATGACAGCTGAAAGCTATCTCAGGATATCAGGATTTACTTCTACTGTGGCCCTCAGCAGCATCTGTAGTGACTTGCTGGCAGCAGCAGAGGCACCTTAAGGGTTAGATAGCAGCTGAGCTCCAGTTTTGAAAATCTGAGTGATGCCAGAATAAGAATTTTGCTGCTGGTCCTCAATTAGGTACTAAAATAACCCCAATTAGCTGACAAAATTGAAACTGGTCCTCAGAAAAAAAGTCTGGCTTTAATTGTGGCTGATGAGCAGTTTCAAAAATCTGTACAAACACACTGTAAATGTAAGCAAGTACTGATCCCCTGCAGAGTTCTCAGTTCTATTGCAAACAAACTGAGCTTTCATAAAAATACAAAATTTTTCACTTATCCTATATTTTGTCTCACATTAGATCACTTGCCAAAAAGCCTCTTGCCAGCAGCCAGTTTAATAGGAAGAAGGAAACAGTCTTATTAGTTTAGTTTATTTATGATGACAAAAGGAAAGGCATGAAAACCCCAAGTTGTAAGTGATATTTTATTCCTGATAAGTAGTAAATCAGCAGGATTTCACTGCCCACATGGGGACCTGCAGTTAAATAATTAATGATAAATAATGAGCCTCATAAATGTTCACAGTGTTTTTGAGCAACTATTTACACATGAGCTCATTCTACAAACTCTCCTGCTGCTATAATCATGATAACCTAGTGTCCTTTCTGCATTACAGAGACATAAGATGATAACACCAACCATCTCTGTCGTTCAGTTTATATTGTTCATTGCCAGGTCACACTAATTATTCACTGCCTCTGAGGCAGTGCTGGGTTAATGCATCAAACTGATGTATCTTTTGTCATGATAAACTTAGCTCACACTATATCATCATACATTCCACTGATGTGGCCTTTGTCTAAAAAATGGTGCAGAATTAATAAAAGAAATCAGCAAAGGAAGAAGGCAGTAAATGTTTATGTTCGGGGTCACAAACCAAAAAAATTACTTGTATTAAAATAATAAAAAGACATTTTAAAAGTACAGTAAAAAAAAATTCTGAAGCATCAACAGGTCTGAAGCCCTGTGGATTTGTATACACACTTTTTCACATTTCAACACTGGGCATTAGAAGAGACAAAGTCAGCTCTAACATGGTAATTTTCACATGCCTGAACATGGGAAACCCTCAAGTTCTTGAGACAATAAATCACCTGAGAATACCCTCAGTCCTCATTGTCTCCTGTGCTGATAAAGCAGCCAGGATAGTGCCAAAGCACTTTTTATTTTTCTTTCCTTTCCCTAGGTCATAGTTTGTTGGGAAGCAAGATCAGGAGCTTCATCAGTTGAAATCTGTTGAGCTGTTCACATTTTGGTTTGCTTCTGAAGCATCCAGCCTGACTCCACAGTGACCCAACCTACAGGAGCTGAGGGTGGTCATCACAACTGTCCCTACTTTTGGTCTTCCATCATCCCCAGCACATGGTCCTTCTCTGCATACAAAGTATTAAATTCAGGACTGAGTTGAACTTCAGAGCCTTATGAAAATCTACCTTCTTAGCTCGACTGTCCATGCTCAGACAGACTTTTGGAAAACTTCTGAAGTAATCCCTGGTCATTAAAAATCAGGCTGTAGGGTGGTCTTGCTGGAGGTAATGCTGTTGGTGACACAGGCACTGCCCACACGTGTAAATTCAAGCTAACAAACCACATGGTCACTCAGATATTCTCTGCAAACTGATAAAACACAAATGACAGGGCAGAAGATAACTTGGCGCTTTTTTTTTTTTTTTTAAGTTTGAGAAGAAAGGGAGAGATGCAGGCTCAGAGAAAAAGAGAGAATGATAATTTCTAAAAAGTTAATGCGTACTGATTTACAAAGTCATATCTTATAATAAGAAACAGAAAGGGAACAGAACACATGGAGCAACTGTCTGGGTTTGTCTAAATAAAAAAGCTAAAACTCAAAGACCAACAACCCACACTATATCTGATGCAGGAGATTCTGCCCAAGGAGGGGAGAATGGCTGTGTGAGATGAGCCAAAGCCACCTTCTCCTGCTGGGGGTGAGCAGGGCAGCAGGGACACACCAGAGCAGGGCACAGGGACAGCCCTGCACCTGCTCAGCCCCTGCAGCTCGTGTCCTGCAGCAGCAGCCGTGGTCTCCTGGAGGATGCACAGGGCAGGGGCCACCCAGCCCAGCCCACATAGGGACACCCTGGGCAGGAGATGGGGGATCAGTCACCACACTCTGTGCCAAGCACCACCCTGGCACCAACAAGGCACGATGTGTTTGCTTATGTAGAATTGAAAGACAAAAATCTGTGCCCCAGGGGCCTGCTCCTAGCCTCACAGGCCTTCTGCTGGAACATGGGGACACCATCCTCCTACGGTGTAACCAGCCTGCTAGCCTTCTGCTCCACAGGCATCCCTGCTCCTCTACACCCCTGCTCCACTACACTCCTGCTCCTCAGCCTCTTCTGCTCCTCTACATCCCTGCTCCTCAGAGCCCCTGCTCCTTAGCCCCTTCTGCTCCACAGGCCCCCCTGCTCCTCAGAACCCCTGCTCCTCAGAACCCCTGCTCCTCAGACACCCTTCCCCCCAGTCTCTCCTGCCCCTCATCCCCCCCTGCTCCTCTCCACTCCTCCCCTCAGCTCTCTTGCTCCTCTCCCTCCTGCTCCTTGGTCTCCCAGCTGCCCACAAGTCCTACAGCCCTGTCAGGGCTCACATCTCCACAAACATTACCCTGAGACTGTTCCACCACACACCCAGTGCCCCACCCAATGTCCTCTCTCTGGGTTTCAGAAAGAGGTTTGACACTGTACTTGGCCATATCTGTAGCCTCTCCTGCTCCCATTTTCCTTCCCATCTAATCAAATTGCCATTAGCACAGTTGGTTGTAGTCTCTCTGAGCAGAGAGAAAGCATAACATCTTTTCTTGATCTCTATTCCTGGGAATAATATACGTCCTTCAGAAACTCCTTGTATTGTTAGAATGGAGGCATAGAAACTCTGGGCATGTGCCTTTTGCTATTGAAAGAGAGATTCCATGTTAAACTGTTTTGCTTCTTGAGAATTGTTTGTTTTAAGAGCAACCTTTTTATTTTTTTTTACTTTTGGGTCTATTGAATTTCATCCACCTGGGAAATAAGGGCTTGAACCCAAAATGAACTCAAAGCAAGGACTCTCCTTTCATGTGTTTATGAATCAGAAAGTGTGTAATTTTTCCTGAGTCTTACTGGTTGTACAAATTCTGTAGGTAATTGTGTGAAAACAAAACGGGGAAAAAAAAAGATGTTTATTTTTAGACTCTTACTCCAAAAAGCCCAGTTTTTCCATTTCAGCTAGCATGTAGTGACTTGTCTTCGAGAAGTAGAAAAATTAAAAGACAGGCATTCATAATAAACCACATAACAAATAAGCTATGTAACTGTCACCTCACAACATTCGTTTCTTGACACTGCTGATTCTGCAAGAGAAATAATTTCTTCCTCTGGGACAGAGTTATTGTTTTAAAATATTACTGAATTCAAGTTAGACACCATATCTCTGTAAAACAACACTTGGCGTCTGCAGTCCTGTGTTTAGAGGAGTTGCTTACAAAGTCAAAGTGCCATAAGGTGATTTTTCATATTGATGAAGTTGAAATAGAATATAAATTCATTGTATTTGTTAAGGGCATGCAAGAAATTGGAGGGAAGGTAAAGTTTTGGGTGTATGTATATTCCCATGCAAGTGTAGTATACATATATATGAATGAATACACACTTGTATATGTGTATATCTATGAGAATATACATTATATTCATATATTACAATATAATTTATATGTATATATTATTAACAAGTCTACATTTGATTATTCAGAATTTTTAATTATTCAGAGTTTGGATTTTGTACTTTTTAACTTATAAACCACTGAGGAAATGGGAGTGTTTCTGAAAGGAGGAAGAAGTGGGTCAAACAGATTTCCACATCTCAACCAGTGTGGGAAAGTTGCTGACACTAATCTGAGTGAAGTAACTTGCAAGGAAGACTAGCACTGTTTCTAGGTTTGCTGAAATATAACACCAACATTATTTCTCTTAAGCCATGATTTTTTGCCAGACTAGAAGCAAAGTTTAGTTAGTGGGTGTAACCTGAAGGTCAGTATCTCCCATCTGAGAGGTGACAACTTCACAAGAAACACTGGCTGATCACTGAGTGAGCAGCTAGCCCCATGACAAATTTGTTCCATAGAAACAGAAGTACTTCCCCATGTCAGACCAGGAAGGGAAAATTTCTTCCAATGGCTGTATTTAATTCATGAGTGGAAGGGTTACCTTCCTTCAAAAATAAGCCTTCCCAGCTAGCATATTCGTATGTTCCCATAAGAAATCTACTTCGCCTTGGAATCCTGCTAAGCCCATGACCTCAGTAACATTTTGTTACAACAGTGTTTACAAGGTAATAAAGAAAAGTTATTTTATTTATTAAGTGTTAGATCTGGTGCCTTTCATTAAATGCCCTTGATCTTTTATGTCAGATGACTTTATTGTAAAGACTAAATGAAAGCTCCCAATTTATTTCCTCAATATGATTCATTACATAACTCACCTTTTCACCTTTTTCTGGTCACCTTTCCAATAGGTTCAAATATTCTCAATACTTTCTTCTACTGAAAACTTCTGAATCTCTTATGTTTTTTGATGTTAATTTCTGAACTCTTTTTCGCTATCTATTTCTGCATGCAAAAATGACTGACGGCCCTGCAGTCAGTCCTGTAGTTGAAAGCAGACCACTGACAGTTTTTTATTGTTCTGTGAGCTCTCACTCTCTGACATCCAAGTCATTTTGTCCATTTTTTGGCTATTATTTTAAACTAATGGACATGAAATCACAGACTTGTTGACCATCACAGAATTGCTGTGTTCTGGAACCGGTAAGCAGATCATTTCATTATATTCTCCATTAGAATAGGTAAGCCAGCCTTCAAAGCAGTTTTAGCCAATCTGTTTAAACTGAAACCATAATGGGACTAAATCCAGGCACAGTCAGAAGAGGACATAGTGAAAATGAGGCTTACAACAGCTTTCAGGAGATCAAGAGTCATGTCATTACATCACACTGCACAGTGACATTTCTAGAGGAGGAAAAAAGCGAGAGAGGGGACAATATTTAATTACTGCCTTGTTTATGGTGCCAGCATGGATAAGTGCTGAGACATACACTGACAAAATCATTATTTTTCACTAAAAGCTATTTTCCCCTTCCCATTTTCCTGAAGAAAGAGTCCTCAAGGAGATTACCATCTGAAAACGTATTCAAAGTCTGAATACCTGAGAGCAAGGGTCAGGAACTTGAATTTTATTGGTACTTTGGCCAGCAGCACCAGAGCATGCTCAGGCATTTGCTCCACAGCACAGGGGCAAGAACACCTAGGACTGCCTGGGAGACAACCTGGGAGTCAGCTGAGATATTGGGAGCACAGGGCATGCTGCTTGCTGGCATCTGCCCCTCCTAAGACCATCCTGCCCTCTGAACCTTTCAGAGCACAGTGCTGTTTCCTACAAAATCCCTCTTCACAACACCTATCATGATTATGAGGGATTTTCTGCAAACTCTGTGTGCATTAAGTGCAAGATTAAAGTAGTGTAAAAGATAAGCTCCTTGATGTATCTGCTTTTATTTTAGGACTATATGCTATATTAAGGTTTTCCTATGGAGCAAAAAGATCTTTCCTCTTTACCTTCTGAATAATGAAAAACAAAAAGATACCTGCTTTTAAGATAAACCACCCAGTGGAGGTTTCTTATGTTTGGTGAGATGAAAGATAGAAACTGTGGCCCAAGCCACCAGCTATGGATTATCTCACAGAAAAATCATAGAATAGCAACAAACTATTAATTATCTTTCCTCACTATAAACTACTGAAATCGCTGTGTAAATGTTTTTCTTTTATGGTGATAAACAGTTCTGTCACATAGTTTGTCTAATTAATCACTTTTCAATTTAAGGGACCATCTCATTTTCAGTGGGAAACAGTTTATAAAAATACTCGAGAGTGAAAGATTGTTAATAAATTTTTCAAATACACTCCACGTTTTTTGGTTAAACAGTCACTCAGTATTTGTGGTATGTTTGCACTGACATTCAGACTATGCCAAATTATGCAGCTAAACTCTTTCTACTGAGGAACTGGCATTAAAAGACATGGACTTGGAAGCTATTCAGTGATTCTCAATTTAGCCTCTGTAAAAGAAATTTAAACTTGTAGTGAAAGGTTGTTGGAGGCAGCTTAATGGGATGAAAACTGATAATTAAGATTCTCTGGTTATGTTCATTCCCCAAACTAATAATACTTTTCCTAAACAACATGAGAAACACATATTCTCATGTTGTTTAAGAATAAAAGTATTCTCTCTTCATACTTCTTGTGTTCACATCACAGAAGACAACAATATATGGTAAATGAATTGATCACATACACTCAGCTTCCTTAGCAGCCCTGCAACTGCTCTCCCATGAGTGCTTGTAAGATATTTGAGAAACAGCACACCCAATGTCTTTTCAGCTATGAACTTGCAATAAAACAATCCCTTCCTTCAGTGTAATAGGCTAATTTTTTAAGGTCTGTGACTGAACAGGGTTCCTTGTATCTCAAAAGCATCTTTAATATTGCTAACAATATGAAACTATCAGTTATGTCAACAATCCTGTGACACTGAAGGACTTAACTGAAGCAAGAAATAAGTTGAAAATACAATTCTGCATTTGTATTTTCAAAATTCCTGTGCTATGTTTTCAAATTACCCAGGACATCACTTTTGTAAAAGACAGGTTATGTTTGGCTTTTAATTGACATTCTTTGTGCACTGACATACTATTGCAAGCAACCTAAACTTTTGAACTCAGTCCTTCAAAACAGTTCACATATTTCTCACCAAAGATGATATTTTTTCTGGACTAATTTTTTAAATATGTAAAATTAGGATTTAATTTTTTTCCTTCAAAAAATATTTATAAGTAAACAAAGTTAAGCAAAGTTGGCTCTCAGCTGTTCAAAGATGTCTTCCCTATAGGTTTCCTGTTACTCTTCTTTTCCCATAATGGTTTCAAATTTCCTACATAATACATTCACAGAATTTCCAGAAATTTATCTATCATGGGAAGTTGACACTACTTGTGCAGATAAAAACAAGCCATGAAGCAATGAAACTGTATTTCCATGTTACAACAGCTGTGAAGGACACAGAGTAATCGAGACAAAATGAAAGCTTTTGCTTGCAGAATATCAATACATAAGAATTTCATATTTTATGCTGAAGTCAAAGTTGAGGGTCATGGCACTCAAATTCCCAATTAGTTACCATTCTAGTTCCCAAATTGTACCTTTATTTTCTGCTTATTTTAATAAGTATTTTGATACTTGATTTCCCATTTTGATATGACAGAAAAAGGTTTCTAAATATTTGTAGGTATTTGAATAGAAATGCATATACCTATTTGACAGATAACACAATATTGATTCTTGAGTTCAGAATGGAATTCTTTCTACTGCATTTTCACAATATATAAAGTCTCTTTTTCTGAATTGCATCTCACTTATGGCCTCATATTGGCTGAGTTCCAAGTAATACAAACACAAAGACCGTATTTTCTGGAGATCTGCCCAGAACAATTTACCACTGCACATGTAAAAATTGAAGTAACACCTGTGCCACTCCAAACTTCATCAGCAGAATTAGACACACACCTCAAAACCATAGCCAAAATATAATTGATTGAACCATATTTAAGCTGGTGGATGCTGTGAAAATGTATAACCTCATTTTTTTTTTTCTGCTGTGACACTGAGAACAAGAAGAATGCACATAGAGAAAAGAGAGCTTTTTCTACCATGTGTGACAGTGCAATGCACAATTTTAACTGTAGCAAAAATTATAAATTCTTCGTTCCTTGATGACTGTTGTTTTGCTATGCATAGTCTTGTATAATTTTTTGCATGCCTTAGAGAGACTGCCAGGAACAAAAGAAAAAGAAGGGGGAAAACAAAATGCAAAAAAAAACCCCCAAAAAAACAAAAACCAAAAACAACAACAAAAAAACCCACTATAATAAATAATATAAATTCTTGTGTCATGTTTCATGTGAATTTGTGAGATTTAGCCATGATCTGATGTTACTAATTTCCAGACAGACAGTCAAGGCTTGTTCAGACAGTAATGTGTTCAAGAACGTACTGGTTGAATTGTTTAATTTTTTTTCTTTTTTTTTTTTTTTTGTAATGTGATATTTTTTGCATGAGATTCAAAACTTTACAATTATTTGATTTATAACTAGCTCAAATTCTCCTGTATTTTGCAAATCTGTAGTAAAGGAACACTGAAGAGTGATAATCTATTCATATTAAGTATACATCGGTAAGGCATAATAATAGTGAGGTTATGCTTGTTCTCAGCTCACAATGGTGAGAGTTCAAGGATTGCCAGGTGAAGGATTCTTAATCATTTCCCCCATGTTGCTCCCATATAAATGAGAATGCTGAAAAGCTGCAGAATTAGAGGCCATGCTGGAAACTGTCAGTTCTAGCTTCTCACAGCTTTCATTACCCATGTCATGTATGACGACATAACAAAAAATTCTTTGATCTTGTGAGAAGACAAAAAAACTAAATTGAATGTGAATTGTAGTATGAGAGACCTCACACAGCTTTTTTGAAAGGCGAAGAGTTCCTGAGATCACCCATTTTATCCATTGTCAAGAAAGGCCCACCTCTATCTTGGAAGCCACCTTTTCTGGCATAAATGGAGATATCACCTCAGACAAACTGGGTAGGTTTTCAAAGGGATGTGCAGGAGGTTCACTAACAATTGCTTCTATTTGTCAAAGGGTAGTTAATAAACACACTGCTTTGAAAATTTACCTCTGCATGTCCACTCTTTTTTTAGCTGCACAATGGCAGCAGCCAGTTTTCTAAAGAAGCTCCACCCAGTCAGCCTTTCCAGCTGTGAGGGCAGGAGGACATCTGTCTCCAGAGCCAGTGTCAATCATATTTTAACAATCAGTGCTTCTCCTTGGCTGAATTTACTATTTGCACCAAGTGATATGTTTCTCCCAGCTAGTCTTCTAAACTCCCTTTTCCAAGGTTACTGATTATGACATACAAAAGTCTGTCTTTTGCATGTTTTTTTTTTTCTAAAAGGTTTTTTGTCTTTAAAACACCAAGCCCCATTCTTTATATATGAGATCCTAGATTCTTTCCTGATATATTTTCAGTGCTTTTATCCCATAATAACTCTGCCTGATTTGTTCCTTGCTCTAATGCTATTTCACTCTGTGTTTTCTCTCCTTCTGCAGTAAGACTCTTGTTCAAGAGAAGGGTCTGATGTGTGTAGCACACTCTGCCAAGCAGAGAATTTTCATCCTGCAATTTCTGAAATGCCACATATATCGAACAGCAAAATAAGGAATTGTTACATATAAAATAACACGCAAAATAAATATAATAAAGTGAAATATGTCTCAAACAGAAATACGATTCAAAGCTTTCAGATTAAGCTAAATACAAATCCAGTTGTCTGTATTAATGAGTTGTTATACTTATTTGATTTACTCATCCAAAATTTTTATTAAGGATATCTCACTGTGTAATATTTATACTATTGTGCAGTCAAAACCGTATCTTATTTTCACATTTCAGATATAATTTGCTGTATTATCTCTCTCTCCATTCTAACATAAAATCATCAGAAACACCTAAAAACAGAAGGTATGAATTCTTCAGAGGCCCTTCAAACAGAAATAGGACTTTTTCCTGTGTGGAGAGGCTAAGTGGGAATTTGACATGTAAATTAGCAAAGAGGCTGATGTCAGCTTCCATATTAACTTCTTTGCAAAGGTAAGATGCTAATTTCCATTTTAGATGCTACCAAACTTATCCCCATATGTTGAATTTGCCAGACCCACAGCTGGTTTTGCTTGGCTCTGTCTCACAAGAGCTTCTGGCAAGCAAGATATTGAGTGCAAGAAGGAAAAATTGCAAGCAACATATGCTTTCATGAATAGCTGCAGCTCGTTATGTTTGTGTTTACTGATGTTTGAAGAGTGATTTGTGAATGAATTCACACCATCCTAGAGCCTTTCTTCATCACACTTATTATTACATTGTAGTAAAGTGCAATCTTAATCTTTAAACTGCTTTCACAACAATATTCCCTCTTATGTCTGTGTGCAGATGTGTCTAAGTCTCCAGCCATCTATGTAGGAAAAGACTGATAATGAATATCTGAATAATCTGCATAGCTGGACAAGCAGCCAGCATGAGAATCTTTGCAGGATGTTAGTCATTCAGAGGCAAATAGTGATTTAGATTCCTGGTGGAAATAGATCTGTACACTCATATTTGATTTGAAAATTTCCATAAGAACAGTTATCTGTTTATCCTTACTCTCTTCTGTACCTCTGTGTAGGAATCACCACTAAATGCTGGATGCAAATACAGCAACTAAACCCAGATACATTGTATTCTCTTGACCTTAATGAAATATCCATTGAAAAAATAGCAAAATCAAACACTTGCATGGGTATGATAAGCAGCAAGTTCTTACTGATATTTTGTTCCATATATACTTTTTTAATTTTTTTTTTCAAATTCTACACAATTACAACATCTCTGACCATGTTAAATATTACCTCTCCACTTCTAATGTTTAGACAGGATTTTGTGAAGCTACTGTATCTTTCAGTGCTGGTCGTTTAGCCCAGCAGTAGACATTTCAGCTCAGCCTATGCATTATTCCAACTCTGTGTGAGCGTTTTCTTTTTTATTCTGATTTTCCAATACAGCAAGGATTGCTTTTGACACAGAGAAAAATCAACAAAAAATCTCAAATAAATTTATATCTTATTATTCTTGTTCTAAAGGAATCTATTTTAATGCTGCTATGTTAATTTCAAAAGTGCTATGTTACTTTATCAGCTGGTGACTGAGCAGATTCGAGCTCAGGATATGCTCAGGAAGTCACATACATCCTCAGCAGCCCTAGATAAGGGCATGTTTATGTTAGCACTGCACTGCTTTTAGCATTTGAAAAATATGGTCACGGATATTTCGAGATGGTTTGAAAACAGCCTCTTGTAGAAAAGATTTAGGGTAAAATGAGGCCATGCTAAAAATCAAGAGAGTTGTAATTATTATTTGGATGATCTGGAAAGCAGCTTTTTACCCCTGAGCTTTTTTCTCTGAACAAGGCTGGATGATTACGCCAAACTAATGCTGTGGATGTGTGCAGCAGGTGAAATATTGTCAGTAAAAGCCTTAATACTTAGCAGATATTTATTAGATATCTGTTAGACTGGTTTTAAGGGATAAACTAAAACGGGACTGAAATAGTTAACTATTTAATTAAAATAGCCCAGATTCAGAGATATCCCAAAAAACTATCTTAAGAGGTGGATTTAGGAGTGCTGTGTGTAAAGCAGTAACCTAACAGAAAAAAATTACAGCAAGAGACTACCCTTGTTAAATCTACCCTTTACCTTTAGCTGCTCACTTCAAGAATCCTTGCAAACACTATTTTAGCAACAACATAAATCCTTAATGTCATCCTTGTCAGACAATCACTATAGGTACTGTTAATTTGAAGCAAATACATATTACAGCATAACACATGGATTTTTTTTTGTTCAAGCAGCTGCAAAAACTGTGGATTGTGTGAAAGAGGCCAGTACAAAGCTGTTCTTTTCTGCCTTTCCTCCTGCACTGCACCTCTCCCACCTTCTGAAGCAGTTTCCACATACACATACTGAATTCCTGAAAAGCACTCACATTTGCTTTTGTTTTGAATGAAAATGTGCTCAGAATGACTTTTATAGCTTTTTCAAGTGGGATCTCACTGAGTTTTAACAGCTTCCTGTTTATTTTCTCATCTCCCTCATAATGGATTAGCCATTGAAATCATCATCAACATTAATGCTTAGCACCATAAGCCTTAAACCAAGAGGACTTTTAATACCATTTTCACTTGGACCCATTGCAGAAACCATATCTGATCACATAACTTCATATTAAGGCTTTTTTATATTTTTTTCAAGACAGCCATAAGACTAGGCTTTCAGAAACTCACTCATATTTGAGTGTCAATACCATTCTGATGCAGTCAGTCATCCCATGCAATTGTGTATGAACATTGGTCCTCTTTTCCACAAGGGTCCTTCACACTGAGATCACAGTCTAGGACAGGAGTGTCAGCATTATCCAGCTATGTCAGTTCATCCTTAAATACATCAGCCATTTTCCCTGTTTCTGAGTTGAAGCAAATGGGGAGGAGGGACCTTATTTTACTGTCAGTTGTGCCGAGAGTACAGACTGCACCTCTGGGAATATGGATACAACACAGAAGGCCTGGTGTTCTCATGTTAATATTAATACACTGGATCCTGCTCCAGCTGACTTATTTTAATAATGGAATTTGAGCTTAGGGAATAGACCTAATTTGTAGAGTTTTATATTCAAGCAGGAACAAATTCACAAAACTGTATTTCTTGCACAACTGTCCACATCCCCAGAAAGGAGCTGAATTCTCCTGACTTCACTACTTATAAGGGCAGAAGTGAGCTACAAAGAGGGATTTCAGGGGTACCATAGAACTCCTTTGGAACTGAGCAGCTCAGGTTTGCATTCCACCTCTCAGGCACAAGGTTACAGAAATGGGACACAGATTTGGCTTCTGAGTAAGGAAATTGTATATGAGCACAGATTCCTGCACAGAGAGTATTGCTGGTCACAGCTCTTAGTTTAAGGATTTATGGGTGGATATATTATGTCTCAGCATCTGTTCTGCATCACAACTTCTGACATGGAGAAAGAATCTCCCACAGTGATTTCAGCAAAGACAACACTGCATTCATAGACAGCACAGCAGATAAAATTTTGGCCCTAAAAACAAAGTATTTGGGTCATTGGTTGGTTGGTTGGATTTTCTGTATAGAGGCAGGCTTCCTGCTTTAAAATTCTGCACATGTATTAGACATCAATAGCTAAGTTTGGGTCACTGTATGGTTTTATCATCTGTACATACTCTATCAAAACAAAACAGTTTGCCTTTTTTTTTAAAAAAAAAAAAGTACAATATCTTTTTGTCTATCTCTACACAAGTTTGGCATTATTCTTTGTCAGAAGCCTGGTAAGCAGTGTTTCATGTGTAAGCAGGGTATGATGCCTAATAGACACAGAAACTTATTTCAGACTGAAGAATTTTCTTTTGAGAAAGTTTAATGGAAAGATGTCACTCAAAAATGAGTTTTGCTCCTTACTTTATCTGACATTCTCCTTGTTCTTTCACAACAAATGTAATCACTTTAATTGACTGAGCAAGTCTTCAAAGGTTTTGAATCAAATGTCCAATGTTTGGTTTTACAGTTACGTCATACCAACACTCACAAGCTTGTACCAGTGACATATTTGTTTTTATATCTGTCTTTTAAAATTAAAAGATATTTTTCTGGTGTTATTATTGCTTAGATACTGCCATTCTCTCTGGCTTCTTTCATGACCTTTATCACTGTCATATTTGAGCACCTAATTAATAAGATTAATTCAGGCAATCTGATAAATCAAACCTTCTGTGAAAATGGCAATAGAAAGGAGATTTCTTTACTTAATTTCACTCTGCTGAGGAAACAAAAAATTAAATACTAAAATAGAGTAATTATAAGAGTCTCTCTTATGGGACCAGAGAGAAACAACTTGAAGAAGATACAATGTCTAGAAAGAGATTATAAGAAAGATATAATGAAACAAGAACCAATATTTAAACTTTTATAAGCAGACTAAAACTATGAGGACACCTCATCAATGACACCTCACCAAAGGACATGCTGGCACACAAAAGTTTAGCCAATACCTCTTTCACAAAGTGCAATCTGATCTACCACAAACTGGGATATTTAAGTCAGAACTCAGTCTATAAATCCTTCAAATGTTGCTGTGGTGGGTCAATTTGGCTCTTGCTTGAAGGCATAATCTGGAGCTGACACACTATAATGTTTGTTGTAATCTGGGAGGAATGAGTATCAAGCAGCATTCACAGGAATACAGATTAACTAACTCTGAGATGATTGGACCATATATTGCATGTTTTAAGGCAATGAGAGCAAGGTGCTGTATAGAAGATTAAATTTAATTTCTTAGAGGAAAAAAATACAACATGAGAAAATATCTGACTGTCGGAAGCTTTGAAACTGCACATTTGAAAGGTGCTAATGATACTAATGAATGCACAGAAGGGTTTGAGTTTAATGGAAGCAAACACCATTTGTGGGGTAATTAATGAGATATCTATTTCTGCTACCCCTCATTCACTTCTTCCTCTTCCAAATTTTAGAAAATTGGCAGTAAGAATTATGGAAAAATACTTCAAGAATGGCTGAGCACTGTCAGCCCCCTCCTGCAGTCAGAATGAGCAAGGGTATTAAGAAGCAGCACTCTGGGAAAAGTCATATAATTATTCCACTGTAGAGTATAACAACTGCTTCTGAGTGGAAATGGGTTATGTGCCTAGGTTAATTTGTTCAAATGCATTTAGCAATAAATAGACATTAATGTACCATCTAGCAATGTGTGCCCAATTCCTATTTATCTGATAATTAAAGTCTCTTCTGATAGCTTCTACCTTGAGAAAATGTCCTGTATGTAGCAGTAAAAATGCTGAAAAGATCAAATATTTCAGATCTTTTATGGTTTCCTGAAAACAATCTTTTGTTTTGCAGAGACCTAGGTGCCATGCACTCACTCCCTCTGTCTCTGCAAGCTGAATTCTTCACACAGGGGGTATTTGAATGTTAGCATAAAATATCTGTTATGTGATCTCTCCTTCAATAAGGAAACTGTAAAAAAATAAAGCATCTCTTCTATTTTTAGTCTAAGTTTAGGCAGTTTGAAATTCTGAATGTGCTTGGTGTGAAGTCTGCTGCTACTGAACTCATTTAAAGTGCTCATGAGGAAGGTGTAGTATATGTGGGTACATATATTTCTTCACAGGAAGAAAACAGAATAGAAATGGAGAGGGATGTGCTGCACCGAGCTGCCAGCACTTCTGATCTCAACAATGTTATTTTATTAGCAGCAAATATAGATCCACAGGTCTGCCTGCCTTTTGGGGTATGTCATTAAGTATTTAAGGGTTTTCAGTATCACAATTTGAATGGGAACACTAACAAACTGAAAGACTTTCAAGATACACACTTCAGTCCTCCTTGCAGTGTTTTTTCCAGCCCCTTGGAAAACTGTAAATTGGAACTAACTGTTGGAAATGTCCAATGTAAACATTTAAGTTGATTATTTTTATGTTATTTGTGCATTAGTTGAAAAGCCCAAGAGTCTGCAAGGCAAACAATCCTGATGAGTTCTTACAGAAGAACAAGACATTCCAGCTAAAGCAGTGAAAATACAAACAGGGTTTCTCCTAGGTACAAAGCAGTACAAGGGGAAGTCCTTGTGTGTTGAAAAGCAATTTTTTTTCTGAAAAACTATCCATTATATTTAAACACTTGTTAAAAAAACTAGTCAAGAGTCTAATTTTCCTTTACTAGTCATAGATATGCTCTTTACTTCCTGAAAATGATTTTGCCTTAGGTTAGTGGTACATTTTAAATAGGATCTGTGTTTTGACATTGCAACAAACATTAAAAGGGAGTTGGTTTGGGTTGGGATCTATTGTTTATTTGTTTTGATTGTATATAATATGAGGCTGTTCTGTGGATCACTCATTCATGCAACTGTCAAAGTGGATAGTTTGATTTGTGACAGTGCCTTGAAGGATAATTTTCCCATGTCACCGTGGGCACCATTACTCAGGATGCTGTGTCAGCAGAAGACTGGTTGTGTCATTCTCAGCTTTCATGTGACAGGAATGCACAGGAGTCCCACAGGAGGACATTCTGTGCCATGTGTGGTGGTCTCCACTGAAGGCCACCATGGAAACGTGGCTGTGGAGCAACTGTGTGCTACATCAAGTGGCATCGTGACTCCATGCAACACTACAGAGAAATCTGCAGCTTACCTAAATCCACTGCATCACATAAAGTGTGGGATTTGATTCATCCAGTGTTCCATCTCTGCCCACCCATAAACACTGCAGAGTTCCCAAATCCAGCTTTGTCTCAATGTGATAGATAAAAATGGTGGTGTGCTTTTTTCAAAAATTCTTTCTAACAGCCTCCATATGCCCACTGCCAGCACAGTTCATACTCTTCACCAAAAATAATTGGTTCAGACTCTGCTACTCTAGAGAATATTTTCTTAATTTATTTTACTGTTTTAATTGTGGTTACTGAGGAATATCTTCTTCAGCATAAAAAACCTAGCTTAAATTGAACCAAACTCTTTCAAAAAACAGTAAGAGGGAAACAACTCCTGAGAGTATTCTTTCACCTGTGGTGAAATAAAGGCAAGTGGCATATTTAGATATTCCTGCACATCAAGAATTCCTCTTAGTTTAACAATTGAACATTCTGAATCAGTTAATTATTGTTGCTGAAAAGTATACTTGAAATGTGAAAAATTGTGTAAAAGCAAGTAGAGATAAACCAAATGGGCACTAGAACAAATGTCAGTGACCTACTGAGAAGAAATGAACCAAAAAATATTAATCAAATATTTCTACGCAGCTTTCAAAAATCAAAAATGATGGTACATGTTTAGGAGATAAAATATATATGGATTAAAATTCTTCTAAATTGTAAAAAAAAAAAAAAACCTTCCAGAGAGAAAGCGTGTTATGTTTATGTGGTTTTTACATACAGATATATAAATCTGTCCACATGTATGTGTACCTGTGTGTGTGTACATATACATTGTTGGGTGTGTACACAAATATATGTTGTGTAAATGTATGAGGATGAAATGTGTGTATTACTTTACAGTGTCAAATAATAGCAGAAATATCACTGCAGCTGAGCACACAGAGACATACTTGTCACTGGAATCTATTCACATCTCATATGTCCTCCCAGAAATGAATGTAATGTCTGCAGCACAAGACAGATCATTTCCCTCCTTCCTTCCCTCTGAATGTGCCATCTGACCTAAGGGCTCCTCAAAACAATCCATGGTGCTGCAGTTTCCAGTAAACCCTGAACACTTCTCCCTCTCTTCTCACCACAAAGTCCAGCAATAATCTGTTCGTTTTCCATGTATCCAAAATCCCTCCATGATGGTTTCCATTCCATTCTTCATCGATATTACAGATTCATTGACTATTTTTCTTTTTTGCACCATGAAAAAATAATCTTCCTGCAGAAACACAGTGCCTTTGAATACTCTTCACACTCTGATTTTGTCCTTAATATAATTTTCTTTTTTTTCCTCCAGCTGTATCCATGTCCTAATTTTGGATTGTTGAACTTAGTCCATCAAATCTACTTCTACAAAGAAACATTCCTCTCCCACATAATTATTTTTCCATCATCTCTTTTAACTAGAGTGGTCCAGAGCTACGTTTTCATTTGGGCCCTGTGTATTTTGATTTCTGCATGTAGTTACTGAGGGGTTTTTCCCTCACAAAAGGGTATTTATTTTATGACTATTACTTGATGATGGGATAAATGGTTTTTCCCACTTAGCTAGCACCAGTAACTAGACATTTAGCTTCTTGTGCTCCAAATGTACAAAGATCTGTGGAAATTAGAGGAAGTTCATTCAAGAACTGGTATGAAAGTTAGACGAGGAATATTTGAGCCAAATGTGTGAGAAAAATGTCTCTCAAACTTCCTGTCAGAAAATTGGTTCCAGAGTATGAGAGTATGACCATGAAAGAGAAAAAATATTCATCTATTTCTAATTTGTGTGTCCTAGTTTGTGGCTTTGGCATTAGGCATTTGCCATTACCTCTGAGGTACCTCTTGCTGCATGACATTGAAATTCCCTTCCTCTGTGCCTTCCCTTCAGTCTGAAAGGCTGGAATTTATCCTGAGATCCAAAATATTACCTTTCTCATCTGAGGCACCTCAACAGATTAGGTGGGGGGAGGGGGTGTAATAAGTGTCCTGAATGACCATATTCAAATTGTCATTTAGGCACCTGAGTACCAGGTTAATGCTGGAGTAAACCTATTTAGCAAATTCCACACACCCAAAATTACATCATTTCCGAAGTGCCATGTAGGCAAGGCCTTCCACCCACCTTACCACTCCCTGCCAAGCTGCACCTGCTCCCTCGTGTGCACCCAAATCCATGCTCCAGGGATGCATGGACAGCGAGCCATAAAACTCACAGTCAGAGTTAATGGTGGCCAAATATGTCCCAACAAGTCCTCAGAGAATTGTTGAGAGTGTGAGCGAATTTGCAGGGAAAGGTAAAAATGTCTCAGTGAGTCTACATTAATGTTGCCAAACTATTTTTTTTGAAAACTAACATATTGCGGGCAATTTTCAGACTACAGTCATAGTAAGATCAAATATCCAGTTTCAAACAGCTAAGAAATCCCTTTTTTCTAACCTTTCTCATGTAACCTATAAAATATAAACCCTTTCAAAAGCAAATTTGGAAGTAGAATAATACATATGAGTAGTAGTAACATCAGGTTATCAGATATTAGTTTATATTCCAATGTCACTTCTCAGCAGTGAAACTCTTTAAAAGTTGTGAAAATTCTAGGCTAATGCAGTAACAGTAAATTAGATTGTCCTAGATGATGTTTCCTGTGTTCTTATTAGTGTATGTGTGTGGGCCTAAAGATAATTTGCATAGTACAGTCTGTATTACAGCAAGATGGGGCAAGCACAATCTGTTTACTTTGGTTCAACAATTGCTCATTCAGTAGTCAAAGAATAAGGTGGGGCTGGCTCCTTCAGGTTTTCTTTGCTTAGCCTTTTTCTTTGAATCATTTTTGCATCTCACATTTGAGGTATGGAAAGTAGCATTATAAAGCCTAAAATAGTTAATTTAAAGGCTCTCTGTTTCACTCTTACAACTTCTCAACAGGATTTCTTGGCTGAAGGATGCACCCCACTAACAGAAGGCCTTGAATTCCAGATTTACCAATTTGTGGTGAGAGCCCTGCCAGATCAGGTCTGCACGTGAGGGCGTCAGTGGTTGGGTAAATAAAACAGATGAAGAGCATTCTCTCATCTGATGATTCTCTCATCCAACAAAGAATGTATTGCTCTCATCTGTGTAGGTAAAGACTTTTCCCTCACCTTCACCTACACTGTGTGCTGCAAACAGTGTATGGCTTGCACTATGCCCTGAACTGCACTCCAGTACATCTGAGAAAGTACCAGCAAAGTTTTTTGCCAGGCAGAACACTAACAATTAATGCAGTCAACAAAGTGAGAGACTGCTTAAAGTGTACTCCAGCCCTCAGTTTAATATTTTAGATATACCTCTGACAATAGGAGAGGGGGTGTCTGCAGGAATGAGGGTTTTTGTGTGCTCTTTTTTTCCATCATGGATTGAAATTAAGTAAACCTGAGCAAGACTAGGGGTTCGAAGGAAACTTTAAAATTGTTTGTATCAACATCTTCAAAAGTAGAAGTTGTCTTGGAACATTACCATCTTTCCATGCCTTTTTTGAGGTCCTTCATTCTTTATTGACACAAATGGGGTGAATGTGCATTCCTGAAACACTTTTTGGGTGTTTAAAGTGACTCTCAGAAAGCATTCCACATTAAAAGTGTTAGAATTTTACTGCATACCAAATACATATTCCCTCAAGAACCTTATACATTTGTTTTAAATGGCCTGCTGTTTGATTAAGTTAGTTGGGTTTGCCTGTGTTAGGTTTATGGCTTTCTAATGAAACCCTTATTTGGGTTTCTTTTCAGTGGAGAAGTGTCTTATGGCCTACACCATGTGTAATGTGGTCACAGCTATTTTAAAAGGTAATTCTCAGTGGGCCTCAGAACAGCTTAGTCTACCTAAATGGTGTCATTACCTCATGACCTTAATGAATGACTGTTTAACCTTCTTTAGTGGTCACAAAAAGGAGAAAGTCAGAGTCCAGAAGTGGTGGATGACAGGAAGTCCTGAGCTGAGAAATTAATGAGAATTCCTGCCTTTGGATCTACTAACTTATCTACCCTCTTGCTGTGGAGCAGAGCCATGCAGCATGAAAAGTCACTATTTAAAGTTTCTCGAATATTTTAGGGCTGAAAGCATAAAATGCTCCCAATGCATAATATTCTGTCATCGCGCTTTAGGCTTAACAATCAGAATTATTTCAGATGTACACAGGACATAAATTTTTAATATTTTTTTTAATTTTTTGCACTGGTTGATGTGGAAAATACTAATCTGATGCTGCCACATTCAGTACCTTTACATTCTGAGAGTGGTTTTGATTAAAGCAGCACTTTCAGGTTTACTTAGACATCCCTCACTCGTTTTTAAAAGCAACTTATGTCCAGAAATCCTGGTACTTGTTCTATTAAATGAACTCTGAGTGCCCAAACAGCATCTCTCATGTTTTTTATGCACTGGACTGCACTGGGTTAAGAAATTTTAGAGTAACTGAGAAAGGGGCACTTAGCAACTGAGTTCAGCAGCTTTTTGTCATGCCATGTTTGCTTCAAGACTGTGTGGTCACAGACACAAGTGTCCTGTGAAATCTATTGGAGTTTGGTAATAATTTACACTGCAACAGCAATTATCCTAACTTCAAAGTAACATCATCTATACATTTAATAGAAAGAAAGTTCTAGAGATACAACTGTATTTTTGGTTTCTTTGACATTTTGAATACGTCAGAGTAGAGATGATGAATTTAAGGTTATTTCAAGAGAACTAAAATTAGGCCCCACCCATGAAGACTGTGTTTAGGTCCACACATGCTGAGGATGGGCATATAAGATTTCCTCTGGGCTGCTAAACCAAAAGACAGCAGGCACTCAGATGTATTTCAAACCAAGCCTGAGGCTGTCAAGACAATATGGTCTGAGATCACCTGAGAGGACAAGGCCCCTCCAGGGTATACAGGGATGCTTCAGCAGAGGAATTTCAGTATGACCAGTGCCTGGGTGGCATTGCAGAGACCTCTGCCCAGGTTACACTGCATATCCACTTTCTGAGACCCAACTCCATTTATGATATCTGACATTGTAAATCCAAAGGTTAAGGCACCTAGGGCTATTATTATTATAAGTCAAAACTCATTAAAAATGAAGAAAACTGTGTTCTGTTTCATTTAAAACAAACCAGTGTCCAAATACTGTGACTGTTAATTCAAGAAATATCTGTTGAACTTGAGATACTCTCTCTTGGAAGCAGTTTTATTGTCTTTTATGTAAGGAAATTTCCATTGGCACCTGAGTCAGAAAAAAAATGGTCAGAAAGATATAAAATAGCTAAAAGAAAATTGTTACCAATTAAAAATGTGTTTCATTCTTCTGTACAGGACAAAGAATAAGCAGATGGCATAATAAGATGAGAACAAGGGGAAATTTATAGATCAAAATATCTAATTTTCTGTGTTAAATGGAGCAAATTACTTCAGGAGGTAACAAACACAAAATTAAAAAGATGAGAGAGAACAGTTTCTTGGCTTTTCCTTATCAGCATGCACGGTAGTGGAGATAAATGCTTACGTTACCCATTGTTCTGGTCTGGCTTCCTTTTTGACTGTCCTGGAAAACTCTTACTAAAACATTGACAATTGATGGAAGTTCAAAGAACAAGCAACTTGATTTTTTGTTTGAGAAATAAAAATCAGAAACCATTTAAAAATGTTATTAATTTAGCTTCCTCCTTGAATCTTTAGGTCATGTTGTGCATGTCTTTGCAAAGCAAACACTGAAGAAGGCAGCAGTCAGGCACTCCCTGTAAAAGTCCTAAAACTTCTTACTTTCAGATACAAATGTGTTCTTTTACTATAAAATTCAGGGGTTTGCAGACACAAGTAGACTTGTCACATCACCACCTCCAGGAACATGTTTTATAAATCCAGTGAGGTCTCTGTTCAAAATTCAGTTGAAAAACTATAACACTAAAGAATGAGAGTCACATTGGTAATGCAGACAGTTGTGCTGCTTCTGATCCCAGATGTGCTAGAACTGTTCATTAACTTTATCTGTACAGACAAGTTGAGTATATGAAAGCCTTGACCAGGGATTAGTTTAGAAGTCTTCCAGCTATATCAAAGCTACGGTGGGTGAGTTGATCACATTTCTGAAGTTCTGTCTCAATTCCATACCTAGTTGAGTTTGAAAAAGCTGCTTAGATTATCAAAATTAAAAAGGGTTAAAAATTGACATCATGTCATAAATTCTTTATCTTTAAATCATTATATTAATTTTTTTTATATCCTGGGGGGGAAAAACAGATTCAAAACTGTCACATATCCCAGAAAAAAAATACATGTAGTCATTTTCCAGTTTGCTTAAAAATAGAGAATTAAATGCTGAATTTTTTTTACATTATTTACATGAAGAACTCAGGAACAGTTGCTATTACTTTATATAAAGGAATTGTGTTCAAGTGTTAAAGGCTAATCAAAAAAAGTGGTTAAATTGTATTCTTCTTGACTCTACCTGAGGACTGGATGAATAAAATCAGTAAAGCTACCTGAATTTCATGGTCTGACTAGTAATCACTCTTACTTACAAATTCTTCTCTAGGTACAATTTCTTCCTGCACTCTGACTGGCAATGCTGATACTATCTTTAAGGGTAATAATTCTCCTTTACCTTTGTACCATCACACTTAACAAGGGCAAAAGGTGAGTAGCCTGAGGAATTAAAAGTGGAAATGAAGCATACTTTTCCAACAGAAAAAATGCTTAATTAACTTATTTGAAGAAGTTATGAGATCTCCAACTTTGGTTAAATTCCTATCAGAATGCACATTTTAGTTTAGTAGAGATGTAGAGGTGATTTGGGATCATGCAGAGTGTGAGAATAACTGGCTCATAAAGTTAAGTGTACTTAAAAATCTATATGTGAGAGAGCTTCTGAGAGACTACCATTACAAAGACTGCAAACATTCCTGTCATTTCAGTATATGCATGAAGATTTCCTGGTGGAGTTGTACACCCATGCAGGACATCCATCTCAACATTAATTACAGTTTCTAGCACTGTGCCCCACAGCAGGAATGCAGATGACTCATTGGCAAAGCAAAGAGCAAGTCAGTGCAACAGTGTCTGCTACTGATGGCAAAAAGAGAGAATAAAGAATATTGCATATTCTGAAATGATATCATATTCATACTGATTGTACTGGCTATGTCTCAAATAATACTCTGTTAATCTGGGAGGGTTCTAAAAGAACACTCATAATTTAAAAAAATCACTTTATGTATTTTTCTTATTTCTAAGACCATATGGAGGTATTCTGAATATCTCCTCTGTGATTTATGCTTTCATACTGTTTCTCACTAGGACTGAAAGATAAAAGATGCTTTCATCCAGGGACTATATTAGAGCTCAGCAAGTGCTAATGCTGGCCCATGGTGGTATCAGCTTTTATCATCCCTATGTCTACCAATAATTAGGAGTGAAATCTTGGATCCACTGTCTGTAGTTAATCTTTTTTTAACATCCTAACCATAGGGAAGAAGAATTGGATTACGCAGAACTAATTGAAAATAATATGTCCCCGACATATATATAATCTTTTGATAAAATTATGTTTTTTTCTTACCAGTGGATGTATTTACATGAGTCAAGATCCTAGAATGGTTTATGCTCTTCTAACATTGCCAATATTTCTTTACCCAATGATTTGGCTATGGCTGTACACTATTTCTGCCCAGTGCTGACAAATTTAGATTCTGTGTCCTTGGAATGATGGAAGATGCAGCTACTAATATGAAACATAGGACTGATTATGGTGAATTGCATTTAAAATATCTTGCCCTAGTTTAGTTGGTTGGGTATTTTTTTTCTTGGAGCTCTTTTTGTAAATGAAAATTATTAGATTATCCAAAACAGAATGCCTTTGCAAAAATATAATCAAAATTTGGATATTTCAGATCTATTGAGAGACAAGAATGACAAACCTATTGGTGTCTCTATGGTCTGTCTTAAGCCTAGACACAAAGTCTGGGTGATGTAGACCTGCACAGATTTAGTGCTGCCTTACTTTGATTACTTCTAAATACTAGGATGAGTCCTGGGCAGTCCTGACAGCCCAAACATTGAGGAGGTCAGGGCACAGAGGGACAGACTGTGCACAGCACACACTCCTCAGTCACACTCTGCAGGTGGGTTTCTCCTTACTCGGGAATACTACGAAGGGATGTGTGAAGCCAGGTACAGCATCTGAGTGTATGTGGGATCTCTGTGCAGGAAAGAACAAATTACCTTGTTTCACTGAGCTCCAGACTAGAGACTAAAATTTTCAGCTGTCAGGAAAGGAAGAAGCAAAAAAATGCACCCAAACTTCCCTAGTCGTCACAATAATAAGTGACATCAGTCTGTACTAGAAGTTACTGGGAAATTTCTAGCTACAAACCACAGTGCCACACAATATACGCTTCATTATATCTTTCAGTTTTCATAATATAACATATTTTGAAAAAAGCAACTCTTTTTTTTTTCTCCAGTCCTCATAATCTTCCCTCCTCAAAATATCCTCTGCTGGATCAGGTGTGGAAAAATTTATTCTCATAGCAGAGTGAGCTAGATTCTTTCTGATAATTAAATTTGTAAAGTAGATGATTGCCTTGGTTGCTCCATCTGATTCAGCTGAGATGGAGCTAAAATGTAAATGAAAAACAAAGTTTCTGCCATAATCTTCGCCTTGGGCTTTATCTTGAGTTCCTCAAGTTCCTACTTGTCTTGTTCATTCCAGTCCAAGACCTGGAACAATTTCTGGTGCATTATTTGAGACACCTATTCAAAAGTGGTGAAAAACGAGAGAAATTTAACAAAGGGCAAAAATTAATTTTGGAGATCTCCCATTGTGCTTACCTGTTCCTGTTAAATAATTCTGGGAGTGATGTGGATGTTTATCTCTCTCTGCTCTGGTACTGTCAGTACTGCTATTATGGGTGCTTGATTAATGGACTGAATTCCACACCCCAAATACAGCCTGGCAAGAGTGGTATCCTAGTAAAAGACTATCATCAGACTCATCATAGATGTTGAAAAGGATATGTAAGGCTTATTAAATGTCAGGTATCTGTTTAAGTGAATACCCAAAATGTTCATGCCCAAATAACTCACTAATAAAAGAATGTGTAAGTCATGTTGTGAAATGGGGATTAGTAAATGAGTAAGATTAATTAAGTGTTATGGTATTAAAATGTGAACTTATTTGTTGTGTAATTATTCCTGTAAGTGTTCTATATTAACAATTACTAGTCCTATTGTTAATAAGATGGGAGGTTATGGCTCTATGATCCCCTGGTGAATAGAATAATAGCTGTATGTTGATGACAGACAGGAAAAAATGGAATAAAAATAGATTTAGTTAAAATCTTTATGAAAATATAGTCAACAAACTTGCCTAAGGTAGATACAATGGAAAGAAGGTACTAGAAGCCCAGGAGTGTCAGCCTGGCAACTGATAGAATTTACATTTATTTACATTACATTTATTACATTTACATTTATTATTCCATACCATGCAGTATTTTTGCAAAAAGCACTCCCTGTTCCTAGCTGCTTAAGAAGAGTTTTGTTTTCCCTGGGCTGAGAAAGAGTCTCACTGATTTTCTTATTACCTTTTAATTTCAGAACCTTTATATCTGGTCCTAAAGACATTCCAGGTTCAATGAAGGAAATGATGGAGAAGGGATTCCAGCAAAGAAAATCCTTCTACCAGTGGGGAAGTCAAGCACTGTCACCTCTTTCAGAAAAACTGTTTTCTGAATGAAGAAATTCATAGGAACTGTGTAATAGAGGTGCAGGGGACACTTCTGAGTTTGAACAGCTTCTATGAAGAAATGTAGAAAAAGCATCCCATATTTCCACAGTCAGAATAATGAAGACCCAAGAGATGGTTGGGAGACAGAGGTCTTTGGAGGAGAGGAGAAATGAATCTTCTCAGTCTTCAGAAAGGGTAAGGGGGCTAAGGGGAAATCTCATTGCTGTCTGCAAAATACCTAAATGCAAGGATGTAGGTGACATAGACCACACTCATCTTTACAGTGCAGAGTGATCTGACAAGAGGCAACAAAAACAAAACTTGGAAAACAAAAAATTCCAATTAGATCTCAGGAAATAGTCTCCCTAATCCATTTATTTAAAAAAATGTGCACACTCTTACTTTATAAAGGGTACACAGGTATTTTAACACAATATACTCTTTAAATGTTGAAATGCATACTTATCATTAGAAAACAACAAAATATCAAAATATTTGTAAAGGGGCAGAATGAGTCTGGAAATTCAATCAAGACCCTGAGATCCACCCTTACGTAAGTCAAGATATACATTGATTTATGAAAATAACGTACAAGTAGTGGAATATTTATGATTAAAAATGTTGTAGTATCTGAGAAAACTAATGTGATTAAGAAAAATGATGGCAAGTAAAAAGGGATAGACAACAGCATAAAGAAGAAAATGAAGGCCTCAGTTGATAATTATTTACATTTTTGAGCTTTCCTTGGACTTAACCCATTCCTTCAGGAAATGGTCCACACTTCTTGATATTTCAGTGGAGCAATAAGTAAGCATTTTAGCAGTTCTAAATTGTATAATAATGGTAAATTGTGGGTATATGTATTTCATCATCTGTGAAACTTTCTTCATGTGTTTTATTGCCAACGATATTCAAAGGGAATTTGGATGGAAAAGATTTTACACTGCAGGGATGCTGGTGATATTTTTCCAAAGTAAAAATGTGTAGCCTGATCATTTTCTTGAAAGTTAGACTCTGACCCACTAAAATAGGATTGGAAGCATATGGCATTATTTTCTTTTGCCATGGAATGGATTATTTAAACTCCACGAGGAGAGAAGCCATGCAAGCTCTTTTCAGCAGTTTTGTTGCCTGCACCCAGGCAATACCTGGCTCGGGCTCTTGATTGGTTTGGGCTGTGAATCCCCCTAACATTCTCCATACACTGCATTGAGAAGGATTTCAGGAATTAGAAGATCTTAACACTGTTCTAGACTGAAACTGTTGAAGTCTTGTGCCAGCTCTCCTACATCAATATTTTTACTGGGTGGTTTATATAAAGTTTTCTTTGTGTTCTTCAGATACGATGAAACCAAGAGTGTTTATAATTTTCTGTCTATAATACTCTGGCATAAGTTTATAAATGCTGTGAGTCAGGCCTCTAAGACACTGCAGGTAAGAATGAGTTCTTGAAGTGTGATTTTAAAGGGTGACTTTTTGAAAATTAATAGATTTCATGCTCTTTTCTATTTATTGGTTCTTTATCTCTTCATTTTTCACAACTCTGGATTTTATGCCTGCAAACCTTTTAGCTATGAGGCTGGAAATTTCTCCCTTTCTGTCTTTCTTTCTTTTTTTTTTAAATTTAAATAAGGGCAGAGATATTTTCCTTAGCTTTAGAGGTAAGGAAAATACATATTTGCAAAACCCAAAGGTTTTTTGTATATATTTATATATTAGAAAAAAAAAGTATCTATACACCTCTCATACAATGCTGTACCTATTTTATATCTGTCAGGATTTTGTCATATATATTTTAAAATTAGGAAGTTCAAGGATGAGCATAATGCTATTACTCTTCCAGAGAAAGCACTGCATGGCATTCTTCTTAGCTTGCACTGGAGACTGGCAGATTTTAGAGAACACAATGTATTTATTACACAACAGTGCACTTTGTATAATTTGTCCTTTGTCCCAGAGAGAAAACTAGGTTAAACTTAATATGGTTTGTATGTAGATAGGTGTTAACAGAGAACCACATTTTGTAATCATATCTTAGGCAACAGACCATGCATTTCATTTAGTTTGGAAGCAAAAGTCCTGTCAGTCTGGTGGAATTACTCTTTGAGTACATTTATTTCACTATTTGAGGGAGGAGGGTCATATTCTTTTCTCACTTCCTCACTTTGGAGGTAATTCAAGTGGCTGGAGAAGTGGGAAAAAGACATTAATTTGTCAGTCATTCTGGACTCCTATTGCATACAATAGCAATTACTCCTGCTCTTACATTGCTTAAAAATAACTACATGTCACACCACCTGTCTTACACAATGCAACACACAGTAATACACAGATGAGAAAAGTGAAGCTCAAAATTGAAGGAACCAAAGTTATCATTATATTGTTATTATATTAAGAGTGCTGTATAATTGATGTTCTGCACTATTCTGCTGTGGTAGATCAAATAATAGTCATGTATCCTCCCTAATATCAGTGTATTTTAAGTCACATCTCACTTACTACCAAGATTTCCAGGTGCACTTTGAGAGTTAATAAAATGCTGCATAAAATTATAATTGAAAAATTAATATAATCTGATTCAATCACCCACTATAGGATCTGAAAATCCTTAAATTAAAAGTAATGACATATAAACATTTTATAGAGGGAGAGAGCAGACAATGAGGAGGTGCTGAAACTATTCTTTGACCTGCTATATCTGGAATCTCTAACAGCCTGAGTAAAATTAAGAGAATATCAAGTCTTGCAAAGAATAGTCTTTCCACTAAGAAATGCCATGTCCTTTATCAACTGCCCCAGCATACAAAGAAAGTGCAAAGCAGCCTAGTTTTGATTTGAAAACAAAATCAAAACAAAAAACAGAAAAACCAAACACAAACAAACACAAAATACCCAACCAACCAACCAGGAACAACTGGCCACTCTCTGCTGGACAATCAACTGAGTTTGATGCCTTTGCAGGCAGCATTAGCCAAGCTCTGAAAATAACTCAAAGACAACCATAGACGGCTAAAAATTACTGACAAGAATGTTATGCATGCAGCTGAACACAACAGCAGCCAGAGGTACATTGACAAATGGAGATATTTGGGCAAGGCTCTAACAATCTAAATTCACCGGGATAACTCAGCGTTACTCAGATGATGATTAATGACAACTTCAACATTTACAACTATTTGTAGGGTAGTAGAAAAAAACATTTACAGGTAAGGAGTAAATTCATGAAGCTGAAGTTCAGAAAAAGGAATCCTATATTAAGGGAATGCTTAGATCAGTTAATGAGGTGTTTGATACTATTAGGTGTAATAACAAGGGAAGATACAGTCTAAAGCACATGGAAGAATGACTCTGTGCCTGATACCACTTCCTGCAAAAAGGCAATGGACTACCTTAGTCAGAAATGTGCAAACCTGGTATTTAGACAGGTGCCTTATGTACAATAGAAATGCACACTTTTAGTGGAGGATTTTTTTAATATATAAAACAGGTTACACTATTGTTATGCAATGCTTAAATTACACTTAGTCAAAAACGGTTGTAGCTTGGGGGTTTTTTTGTGTTCCTGAGTTTTGTGAATAATCAAAATACCTTCCAGAGATCACTGGATCACCCTCTTGGTGCTGCAGCCTGTTTAACTTTTGTGAAGAAAATTACTCATAGAAATCGCCACAAGCCACTGATTGAACCTGTATGGTACAAATTATATATTGAATATGATAATGTTCAGGATAAGTTTGGACTATTGTATTTTTCTACTTTCTGGAAAAGACATCAGAATGACATAATAACAGATATCTGACAGCATTTATAGGAGAAATATTGAATGATATGGAAAGAAATTCTTTATGACCTGGTGGTTTGGGAATGAAGCTTTTGCACTGAGTTGTTAGGAAAAAATATATTGACATACTTTTCTTTTTTAAATAATGTTCACAGAAAAAGTCAACCTTTTAACCTAAGAACCTAAAGGACAACATATTTATAAACTCTGGCTCATGCACAACTGAGGCACAGTAGTTTAAAGTGATCCTCTGAATGTTTTGAATTTACCAAACACAACTTCCAGAGGGCTGCAAGTCCATTGTGGGGCTCAGGGATCCTCTTATCTATTCTCTCCTGTAAATTGACAATTGAATTGTGCCTTGCCTGAAGCTGCTGGAGGTGTCTGCAGAGGACAGAATGGCTCAGCAGTTCAGATCCCAGTGGGTCAGGAGAGGAGAAAGGGCAGAGTTTAGCTTCCTCTCAAGAGTTCCAGGGCTTTCAGATGCTCACTGGGCTGCTGCTTAATTAAAGAAAATACAACCTAAATAATATATGGCAAAGACAAATAGGACCTACTAAGCAGCAGACATTCTTTTAATTCTTTTCATGGCAAGTCCCTTCGACTGATCTTGGGTGTTGTAGGGCTGCCTGCACCATTGCTGTCCCTCTCCTGCCTGGCTCTGCTGAGAAAAGTGTCTGGTATGCATAAAAGACTTTCCTTCAGCCTGTGCCATTCCAATCCTTGTCTTATTCCTGCAGTTGGCACATGCAGCAAATTCCCTTGTGATTCATGGTTTTGCACATTAGTTAATTTCCCTTCAGAAAAAGGTGTATTTCTTTCATTGTCTCTTTGTAATCATCCTGAAAACTTATGATCTCATTCTATGCTATTCCAGAGTTTTTCCCTACCACACCAAGCAACATTATTTCAGTAGTCACCTTCTCAGGATTCCCCCCAAAGTGGGAGGATTGGCACCCCCAAACACAATCTGTTGGGGATAGAGTGGAATGAAATAAGGGCAGCCATAACACACATGTCCTTCACATCATGCTTGCTGAAGGGTAACTCCTGTTGGTGGGAAGAGATTTTTTTGTTCCTGTGCTTGGAAGGGGACACATGGGAGGTGTGAAGACAGCAGCCATGCTGTCACCCTGGTGAACCACCAGGCTGATCGCAAAAGAGTGTGTGGATATATTATTTATTTTTTCTAAAGCAATGCAAAACCCTGAATAGTATACCACTGACAATTACAAAATTGGCACTGCATAACCATCATTGCTATTTCAGTCAGAAATTCACTTGGGAAATGTTTAGATTCCATCCTCCCTGAGTAAACTGAATTTTAATATAGTAATTTTGAATTATTATCAGCTCACAAATCTTGAAGAAATAAGGAAAGGGAAGGGTGGCACTACACTTCCTCTTCTAGTCTCCTATAGATAAAAGGAGAAGGAAACCCAGTGATTTGTACACCACCTTCATTCCCTATGAATAAGAATCAAATGAAAAAATGTGAGGAAAGCAGTTTTAGGAGACTTATTTGTATTACCTATATAAAATTACACTCAAATCTTAATGTGTTCTGATTATGGTATAGGAAAGAATTTTTAACGAGACCTTTGATCCAGCCTATTTTCTGGTGAACAAGGTTCAGTTGCTATCAGGTGAGCCCACAAGTTTCCATTAGCATTTCATTATTCATTCAAACTCAGTCACAGTGATTGTTCACTGGGCATTTCCCTGGGGTCACTATAAGTACCTCAGTGAATTGCATATGCAAATATTTGGCATAATGAAGTGCAGATTCAAAATAATAGCCACAAACCAAAAAGCCACTTTGAACAATCTGGGCAGTAAAAATACAAGGATGGTCATCTGTGTTGACAGTTGTATGAACCAGATTAAAAAAAAATTGTTACAGAAAACAACACAGCTTAATTTTTTATACTATCTCACTTCATACTAACTTCATTTTCCTAGCTCTTTGTCTCCTTTGTTAAGTGTTAACAGCATGCAAGATTTTACTGCAAGAATATCAACATCATTATCATTTTTTTTTTTAAATATGCCTCATCAGCAGACAAATAAAATTTGGCCAAGAGAAAAATACTGGAGCCAGTATTTTATAAATTAAGATTTTCTCTAAAGTCCGTTGGCTTTTTAACGTGAGAAGGAGAAAAAAATATCCTGCCTGACTAAATTATGTTAATGATCAACCACTACCAGTATTTCGTGCCTGAATCAAAAATATGAGCCTCACCCTGACACTCTGATGACACCAGAGGAGCAAAGACTTATATTAGTTAGGTGTTTGTATTATATTATTGGTGCATTAAAAAGCACTTTTTAGATCAAAAATTTAAGGCATATAAGGCATATTACAAAAGTGATGATACCTCCTCTGTGCAGGTGAGCAAAAAGAAAATATGCAGTGGGAAGTGACTAGATGAAGTCATTTAGCAAACTAATGTTTAAATTGGGATCACAAATTTCTCATGAATAGTACTTAGAGCATGACAGAAGGCAGGTTAAATCCAAGGATTTCTGGTTGAAGAAATATTTGTGTTGAATAGATTGGAGGAAAGAGTTTATAAATTTGAACTGAGCTAAAGCAAAAACCTTGTTCTGGATTTATACTGCAGTAGTTTTTCTTTCTTGCTTCAATTTATTAGCAGTTCTTATTGTCTGCTATTCCTCATCCATTAGCAAACAACTGATAAAGCTCCACAGGTCACAATTTGTAGATACTATCATGAGATCATAGGTGAGCTATGACAGAACTATTCCTTAAAGCACACCTCAGGTCTCCATTTCCTCTGACAAGGAAATAATTGGAGAACAGAGTAGTCACTGATATTTCAATCATCAGATCACTAAAATAAGCTGCAATTTAAGTGTTGGATTCTGCTGAGCCAATATGAGCTGTCTGCTCACATTGGCTTATCTAAAGTTAGATAAATTTAGATAAGTCCTCTGTGCTCTTCATAAGTCATGGGAAGAAGATTGGCAGCTGCTGAGAGCAATCCGTGATTCCTATTTTACACATTTTTTAGTCTTGAAAGAAATGTCCTCTGGAGATATTTGTCTTGAGATTAGAGGACATACAGGCAACTAATTTAGAAACTATGTAAATACATATGACTAAAATTCTTGAGGAAAGTCTGATACTAGTTAAAATATTTCATCAGTTGGACTCTTTAGGTGTTACTCATACAGATTTCTACATTGTGAGATAAATCCTATTTGTAGTAGTGTGTGACCACACCTTAAAATAGTAATTCAATTAATAATTATCCCGTTTTACTTTTCTACCTCATTTGTTATAAGCTTTCTCTTTCCTGCTTCCTCTTGACTAATAATGAGATTGCAATCTTTCCCAAGGCTGAGACCCTATTGCCATCACATCTCTTCAACAATCCTGTCCCAAAACTGAGGATTCCTGTAAAACTACAAAACAAAAAGACAATGAAAATCACATTAGTATATCATATCATTAATTACAAGAGGCATAACAAATAATAATTTTTATGTCCCCTTCATCTGTTACTATTCTTATTACAATAAGAAAGAAAATGTAATGGCTTAAAGGTGACAGCTTTTGGGCCAGCATGGGAGATCTCTACTGCATGACCTCAGTTTGGGGTATGGAAAGCAAGTGCTCAAATGTCTTCCTGGATTAGTATTTCAAAGTTATGGGCATTTTCTAGACCAAACACTGATAATATGATAGCATAATTTCATAGGAGAATTTTGAAAATTCCTTCATAAGCTATACTAAACATTGATAATCTTGCTCCCCGTACTACTGGAAATAGTACTGAATAAATTTATATCAAGCATAAAGAAAAGTCTACTTGAATATTTGTAATCACTAATATATATGTTAGAGATGATTTTGCTTATGAGCAGAATAATATGTGGGTTTTTTCTGTACACTGAAATGGAGAGAAAACCAAACCCATGAAACAATAACTAACAGTTTGTGCAAAATTTCACAGTCTGTCTGGGACTGAGAAACAAACTGAAAAATCCCACCCTACTCATTGTAATTCTGTGTCTATTTAACTTTGCATTTTTAAGGAATTTTTGTAGGTCAATCCAGTCCTGAAGTAAATTAAACAGACTGTGAATTAATTTGGTGTGGGCAGAGGTAAATTGGCGGTTAAGCACGAAGTGTATGTGATAACCAGCAGAGAATATTGGTTTTTATTTTTTACTGTAAAGAAATTTGAGGAGGTTACTTTTTGAAAGAGTTTGTCGTGTTCCTAACAGTACTGTAGCTGTGGCATAATTGGGGACTGTATATGTCTTAATTCCACCAGTCAATCCTGTGCACTGTTCCACTGCCTGTTATTACACACAGTAACACTTTGAACTTTCACATGCCTATATTTATTCAACAGATGGCAGAGCTTGTGAGAGGATCAAACACCTTCCTGACAAGAGAGCAGCTCATTTTGTGCAAGGAAACTGCCAGCTATCTTTACTGGATGGTAAACAAACTGATAGCCTGCTTCTTTTCCCAGGAGGAATTAGCTGCATGCAGCAGCCACAAAGAGGGCAGGGAGGCATGAGCTGCTGAATCCTGCAAGCCTTAATTCAGTGTCTGGTAAGGAGACACTGAATGTAGCTTGCAGTGGGTTGCTAAGACAAAAAGTTCACCCTCACACTCTGCATCATCTGGCTGAAAAACACTTATGGAAACGTTGTCTTAATAGTGAGAATTTTTCTGCAATTTTCTTTATTAGCCTACAAATTCAGATTATTTGTTTAAATAAGCCCTAAAACAACTTCAGCAGGGCTTTGGGGCTTTATCAGAACATGATGTCAATAACAGGAGTCACAGTGGTCCTGTGTAGTGAGTATATCTGTTTTGAGACAGCTAAGAAACACCATTAGAAGCTATTATTGGAACTGGACAGTTTTAACTCTACAAGATTTTTTATAGAATCTTCATTCCATTGGAGCATATTGTTTTTCTTTCTGACAGTTTTTCTGGGACTTTTCATAACAGACAATACCTCAGCATGAACTTATAACCAAAATTTTCAAAACACATCAGACCTAGCTCCATAGTTCCTTTTTTCAGCTTTAAAATGGGATAGAACAGAAATCACTGATTTACACCTCCAAAAATGATTTAAGAGGAGAGAAATCATGCTGAAAAATACAAGAATATAGATTACAAGAACCAGCATGTGTTGGTGAAACACAGAAGGAGGGGAAACTCCAGTGGGAAGTCCTTTGTAACAGCAGCAGACGGTGCTTTCTGAGGTGCCCTTGGGAACAGAAATATGTGTACTATTGCCCAGGTGACAAAATCCAGGTACACGGTGCCTACTGTGAGTGAAACAACTGGCACTGCCTTGTCCATGTGGAGTGGCCAGTGCTAGTGACACTGAGAGTATCACTTTGAATGGGCATGAGAAGCAAAGCCTACTCTTGTGGATATGTGTTAATAGTCTGCTGGACTAGGCAGCAATAAAGGCATAGCTTCGCCAAGGGAGTTCTCGTAATTAAGATTTATTTTCATTTCTACAAATATGTGCACACTTTCCATTATTTCTTTCTCATACTTTTTGCAATGCTAAAGAAAATATGTAAGGATTTTCTCAGGTTAGACCTTATTTTACCTCGGTGGTGAAGTTCAAGTGGCATTTATTTCCTTAACCTGATTTTTTATGTCTCTGGTTTTTTCAGACTCCTACACAGTTATGCACTTAAAACATTATAGACATGCAGTACATAAAACTAACACCTTAAAGGTGAATTGTTTTCTCCTTCTTCATCCATTCATATGTCCTAACTTGTTCTGCAAAACAGTTTTCCTAATTAAATGTTCCCTTTCACAGTAATCCCTTAACATCTACCTAGTAATCAAGAACAAAGGTTTCCCATTGGTATTCTCATGGAGTTGTTGGGTGCTTACCTCTCTTGCTGCAATGCTCAGCCCTTGTTAGTTGGCTTGCATTTTCCCTTGACTTAGCAGCTCAAGGGCTGCTAGTTGCTCAGACTTGGCTGCTGATTTTCTCTGATTTTCTGCTCCATGGCTTCACCAGCAGCTCATTGCCTGGCATGAAAGAGAAAAGTGAATGCAGAAACAAAAAAGAGAGTTCACAAAGGTCCATATCTTCTCTTCTTCTCTGGGTTTTAAGAGACTCAACCCCAACAACACACTCTCTCGTAACTTTTTCTGCCCTTTTTATAGAGATAAGTTCTTTATGAAAAAGCAATAGTACACCCAAACTGGTAATGGTGTATATCTTCAATCCCTAGTTATCTGAAAAGAAAGTACTTGTAGAAAGGTTAAGGATACCATGTACACCTCTCTCTTACCTCTCCTATTGAATATCAAAATTGTTTCATAAGTTTTTTTCTCTAATATAGGCCTGTAATCTACTGCCAGCAACACCATTGACTTTCTCTGCTTTTCATATGCTCTAAATGACAGGTATGATTTAAACAGCAAATGTAGAAGAACGAAGGAAAAAAACCACCAAACCAAAGAATGGAAGAGACCCAAGAGGACAAGGACTTTTTCAGGGTGTTTGATTTACTTGGTTTTTTTTCTCATAGATGATTACAGCTTCAATGGAGAGCAAGTTATGTTCCTGCTTGTACACACCTCTGAGAAATATTTTTCAGGGTTTTTATACTGAAAGTTGTCAGTGGAGATGACTGGAAAATTTGTGGTTTTGCTCTTAAAAAAAACCCAAAGAGGTGAAAATTTACATTCAGCTTTGCTAAAATCTTTGGTAAATTTTTTTTTTCTCTTCTCATCTGTATTCACCCTAATGCCATGTGTAGATGATTCACAGCTGCTCATGATATAAGAATGTAGAAAAATATAATTTCTTCTCCTTTATCTTAGTATAGATAGTATCACCTTAGCATCTTTTTTATACTAGTGTAGAATTTTCATTTGATTTTGATAAAACTAGATTCATCTTTTATGTGAAGCATAATTCAGAAAATACAGACATATATTTGTTTAGATGATCTATTTAACTGCACTGGTTCTTTTCCCATATTTACCAGAGGCTTACTAATGCAACCCATTTTCTTCACTAATAGCAGAGAGGTGAGGAGCTGCTCACTGAAGATGCTCACATCTATATATCAGTGAATAACATCTAAAGAAACTTGTGGCCCCTCAGAATACAGAAAAGCAAAATAACCATTCAGAACAATGTGGCAGAGCACATTCCATTAGCTCTGTCTTGCAGTTTGCACCACATTTTCCCCATAGTTTTTTTTGGAGCTGTTATCCAGTAAAAAATGAAATTGTTGCCTCGTAGCCAGGTGATCTACAGCCTAAAACATATTTTGATAGTGGCAAAACCAGATGTAATATTTTCAATCCAAGAAAAAATTTTTGAGAGGAGTCCTTATCCCATTTTCAAAACACTTCCTTTTAAACCATCACTTTTAATTTTTGATATGCAATTGTCTGAACTATAAAGATACCTAAAATTAGAAATTCCTCATTAGCACCTTAAACTGCTGTGGGAACTCAATCACTGACATTGTTATAAGCTGGTTTGCCAAACATCTCTCAGGAACAGTTGAGGTGCACTCAGCTTTTTCTTCAGGTAGTGGAGTGGCCTGACTGACCACCTTCCAGTCCTGTTTTCTATTATTATATTACTAAACAAGATGAAAATACTTTTAAAGTCAATTTAGTTTAAAAGCCTTTGGGAAGTTACTTACAATGGTTAACAGCATCATCCCATTTCACAGCTTAAATGAGAACAGCCTTTATGTCTGCAACAAAGCTGAATTACCTCAATCACATCCACACTCCATGGTTCCTCAAATAATTATTCTTAAAAAAATCCTCTAGCATGTTCCAAGCCACCATTAGAACAAAGTATTTCAAACCTCAAAATGCTTTGGATGCAGCTCATTCACCGGCACTGCCCTTATTTCCTGGGGAGAACTATCACAGCTGAATAAAAAATAACAGGATCATAGAAAGGTTTGGGTCAGAAAGACCTTAAAGATCATTTAACTCTACCTGGGCATGGGTAGAGCTTTGGGCCAAGAAGGAAGTCAGCTCTGCACCACCTACCCCATGCAAGGAAAGGGTGCTGGCTGCAGCAGTGAAGGGGCAGTGCCTGCTCACACTTTTAGGAGAGGCTGAACAGGGATGCAGAGTCAGCCAAACATCCTCAGAGCAGAGCAGATGAAGATGTCCTCAATTGGGCTGGAATTGCTGACAGTTATGTGTAGAATAGAAAGTGAATTTAAGAATAAGATTAAATAAGAAGCTAAAATATTTGAATTAGTAACATTCTTTTAATCATCTCTTCTGTAAACGCTACACACATATACAAATCCATACATATTTCCAGATGTTTGAAATTCAGTGTCTGAAATTCCAAATAATAGTAATTTTTAAAAGAAATTTACACTGTGCCATCTGGAATTAGTATGAGATCTACTATAGGTCTCATACATATATGCACTACAGTGCACTGTTGTGAGTAAAATGAATCATGTCAATAATTGAAATGATATGCCCTTCTAATGCTGCTGTGAAATACTACTCAACTCTCTCCATATTCAGAAAGGGAGGGCAAGTCCCCTTAGGAGGATCTGAGGTTAGCTCCAAAAAAATGTAGCTGTGCAGATACAGTGCTCATCACAAGTAACAGAGGGACTCTACCTCTCCATCTGAATTTGTATTGATATGTGGAAAGGAATTCAGACTGAAAGAGAATTTGATTATGCAGCCTTGTGATTAGAGGACCCCCACAGGACAAGGAATCCTGGATTTCATTCTCAGGATTCCTATTTGTTGATTTTAGTTCACAAATAATCATAGTCAAGGGCAATTTATTTTAAATGCAAAATAATCATAGGCAAGGAATTAACAATTCTCTCCTCCAGACAGAACGATGGTTGTTCTGTCTTGTTCTTTCTCTCAATCATTAGTTTTCTACAATTTTTTTTCTTCCTTCTTTTGCTACATTTGCTACATGACACTCTTAAATAAAAAGCTGGGTCTTGATAAGTTACTCCAATAGTTCTTTATTGTTCTAGTGAGAAAGAGTCTGATCTCCTGTAATCAGATGTAGAAAGCTTTTCAACTCTCTCAACTTCCGCTTGTGATTCAATTGCAGACAAGAATCTGCTTTTCTTACACCCTTCTTAGGTTTATAGAAAAAAATAAACTCTTCAATAGGGCAGCAAAATGGACCCCTGATATTAGAATAGGTCTCTGGGCATGCTTGTGATGCAAACATTTATGGTGCTCCCTTTTAACCCAGGCTGGCTGACCAAACACTGTGCAGCTTCCAGACATTTGAGATGCTGTTGTCAGTCACCAGCATCACGCTGACTGCAAGCAGAATCTCAACTGCTACAAACCCCTGTAACTCCTACCAGACACCACACTCAACTGTTCTTGCCTTCTCTGTGAAAAAGTATCTTCTGACTGCCACTGGCTTTAACCATGTTTGCTTAATGTGTCTGAGGTCTGTAATGGCATGTTGAGCAATATGATAGGGATCTTGTAAGGCTGTCTGATCTCTTAAGGTCTGGGCTGAACTGTAGCACCCCTGAAGCACTCAAACTTTTAATTAGTGGGTAATTTCTGTCATAGCTAGCTACTGAAAGACATATGTGCCTTTCTCAAGCTCCTTCCTGTGTTAGCTTATCTGTTTTTATAATAAACATTCATCTTAGTTATAGGAGACAGACTTCTCATTAAGAAACCTGTAACATCAGTACCAGTTCATGTTCAGTGAGAGCATACACCCAAAAACTCTTTGTATAATATCTCTAAAAGTCCATGTTGTTCCTCTTGTTACAGTAAATACTTCTGCAGTGGAGGACACCATACTTTAATATATATGCACCTGTAGTTACTTAAATTTACCATTCTTGCTTTACACATGTATAAAGCCCATCAGCTTCATTTTTGGGCAACTTCAACATTGAGAAATTTGACTATGCAAGTGTGGACATGCAAATTGGGATGTAAGTAAGATAAATTTGGGTGGCAGAGAGTAGAGTTTGTTCACAGCAGTTACTATGGGTCTGTGTGCTGGTAACACTGTTGAGAACAGAGGGATGTTCTGGTGACTGCTGAGTTAGATAATGAGCATGAGCTACACTGCTACTGAGTTACACAAAGCCAGGACCTTTGACTCCACACCTCGCCAGTGAGGAGGCTGGGGATGCACAAACAGCTGGGAGGGGACACAGCTGGGACAGCTGACCCCAGCTGACCAAAGGGTGCCACACCCTATGGCATCCTGCTCAGCAGTAGTGACTGGAGGAAGAAGAAAGAGGAGCATGGTTTGGAAGGTTTGTCTTTCCAGGTCACCATTGCACATGATGGGAGCCCTACTTTCTGGCAATGGCTAAACACCTGCCTGCCAATGGGAAAAAGGGAATGCGTTCCTTGCTTTAGTTGCATTCACAGCTTTTGTTTTACTAATTAAACTGACTTTATGTCAACCCACAAATATTCTCGCTTTTATTTTTCTGATTAATGCCCCCAACCACTGGTAAAAGTGAGTGAGCAGCTGTGTGGTGCTTAGTTGTCAGCTGATGTTTAAGCCCCAACAGTCCTCTGGCACCCAGTGTGAGGCTAGAAACATTCAAGATAATAAGAGATTTGAGTGGAATATGCTAAGTTGAATTTATAGCTGTTATTGCTGTTTAGCCATGAATTGAGAAGCTTCAGATCTTGCCATGGGTTCTGCTTGCCCCAGTGTGTAGTAGAACCTAACATATTTTAGTGGCTGCTCTCTGTTTTCTCTGCTTGCTGTAGTGTTTGTTGGACTGTTTATCATCTTACTCTACTGTGCCTGGGAACATTTTGATAACAGCAGTGGTGTACCTGGGCTGACACACGGCCAGGGCATCACTGCTCTTTCTGTCCTGCTGCACTGGAGCTGCAGTGTGAATGAATAAGGGGGCTGTGGCCTGTAGCTGAGTCCATGTGGAAGCAGGACACCCCAAAACATTGGTGGCCATGGATAAGTCCCCTTTAGTGGAGGTGTATCTCAAAATGTCTGTGGCAGTGGCTATGTCTGTGCCACAGCTGGTGTACTCTGAACTGACAGGTTCATTCCACTGTTAAACCCTGTTGTCTGCTCCAAAAGAATGAAGGGTAGAGATTACAGGTATCTTTATATGGCTGTAATATGGGATTTGAGTTGCATGTTTGGGAATCTCTGTGAAAGGAATTGCCTGAACAAATGGAGCAGAAGCCTTACAAGAAGCCATGCAAATACAGTCATGATTCAGCTTGAATTGCCTTTGGTGCCCAGTAACTCCACATATCACACCACCTCCCCTGTCCTGAGTGATCACCATCAGACGTGGAGCCCAAAGTCATGGACTAAATGAACTCAGTGCACATTTTACAGACATGTCACAAGAGTGGTCCATCGAATTATATCTGTGTTCTACACCAGAAGATGGAAAGGAAGATGATGGCTAATGGTGATTTATTCGTTAGTGTGAGACCAAAACATGATGTAAATGATGTGGAACAAGTGGTAGAGAATGTGCTGGTTTTAACTGGAATCGAGTTAGTTTTCTTCACAGTACATGTTATGGGCCTGCATTATGGATTTTTGACCAAAATCATGTGAAAACAAGGGATGATTTAGTTCCTGCTTAAGTGCTTAAACAGCATCAAGAGCTCTGCTTCTCACCCCACCCCACCAGCCTTAAGGCAGCCAGGAGGGGACACAGCTGGGACAGCTGTCCCCAGTTGACTCAAGGGATAGCCCAAAGTCCTGCTCAGCAGTAAATCTGGGGGAAGAAAAGGAAGGGAGGGATGTTTTGAGTGATGGCATTTGTCTTCCCAAGTCACTGTTACACATGATTGAGCCCTGATTTCCTGGAGCTGGCTGAACACCTGCCTGCCCATGGGGAAGTAGTGAATGAATTCCTTATTTCACTTTTCTCATGTGTGCAGCTTTTATTTTACCTGGTAAACTGTCTCTGCCTCAACCCACAAGTTTTCTCACTTTTACTCTTTTGACTCTCTGTCCCAATGGAGTGGGGAGTGAGCAAGCAGCTGTGTGGGACTTAGTTGCAGAATGGGGTTAAGCCATGACAGCAAGAAAATCCATTTGGAGCTCATTAGGTATATACAGCTTTTACTGCTTCTAAAGCATGCTTGCTTTTGCATTCATACACAATGTGGGGGTAGTATATGCACATGTTGTATTAAAAGTCCTGTTCTTACTTTGCTTCAGACAATGGCTGGGCAATTCTCCAAATTGTTCCTTATGAAAATTTATTAAATGTAATGGTTTTGAAAGAAAGGTATTGCATGGGGTCAGATAAATGCAAAGCAGTTCCACTGGGTACCGGAGAAGTAGGAATAAAAATTGTGTGAATTAATTTTTCCTTGGCAGTTAACTCTATTTAGTGCAAAATTTGTTCAGGGTTTGGTGCAGAGCTTAAATATTTGAGATTCAGATGAAATAAATGTTTGTTTTTTCTAAAGCTGTCAGGGGCATGCATGTGTCAGTTTTCATTAAGAATAATTTCCCTCAGGATCTTTGACTTAAGTTAACCTTCAGACCTCCACCGACCCCTTCCAAGCCATCAGGGTTTCTTTTTGAGTATTGTTCCATGGATAAATGTACCTGCCAAAACCTAAGAGCTTCAGAGGATGATGTTGACTGAATGTCTGAGCAGTTCTCAAGCCTAAGAAATGTGCCCTGCAAACTACAGAAAGAAATTCTCTTCTTTCCTTTCCTCTGAAATTATTTTCCCAGTACTAATAAAACAAACACTAAGTTAAGTGTATATACCAGGGACATTTAAAAATTACTGTCTTTTATGTTAAAACTTATTTCTATAGGAATCACACCGTGCTGGATATGCTTAAGACCAATTTCCACCCTGAAAATTTCTACTTGCAAATAAATGAAAAAGCACAGTTCTGGCATTTTTTGAAATACATGAAAAGAAATCCTTTAACTTGACATTATAACAGTAATATGTGGCTAAGGTGGCTGATCTGGACAAAATGCTGCTTTTTCACTAGGGGGACTTCCCAGAGCCCATAAGCCCTGCTAGTGCACTGGTTGGGACATGTTTGAACCCGATTTCACTCTTTGCTGATGGTATAGGCCACCAATTTTCTTAAGAGTTAATTTTGTTCCCTGCTCAAATGCAGCAAATAATTTTAGAGTTAGGTCATTGCTGGCAAGTGGAGGAGGACTGCTGAAAGTAAGGAAGTTTCCAGGCAAAAGTAGAGACTGAAATATTATTCAAGGATCCTTCTGCCTAAAAATCATGAGGTTATTGTAACATAACGTTCTGGTTCACACAATGCACTGATGTTAGTCAGTAAGGAATGCTGAAATGTTTTGATTTGAAGGCTGTGTTGGAAATGAATAATTCACTTCATTTTTGCACCCATGAGTTGAGAAATAAATGAGCAATACACACTTCTCTTATAGAATGTTTCAATGAAAGACTTACCGTATTTTCTTTCTGCTAGAAGAAATCCCACAACTAGTTTTTTTGTAAAGAGCTATCAAAAAGGGGTTTTTGCTGCAGGACCAAGGCAAGGGATCAGTTCCCTGATTTGCATTAAACCACACCAGTAACTGATACTTTAATGTCTACTATTTAGCAATATGAAGGCTTAACATAGATAGACTTCTGTAAACATATCACTCACACTGAGGTTTATTTAAAGTTATTATTAAAAAGATAAAGCATTTTTCAGTTGTGCATTTACTAGTTGCAGAATTCTCTGAAAGTTATGTACTGTACATTTATCTACATGTTGGGTTAGGAAAAAATATGGAAAAATAACTTCAGAGGATTGGTGTATTCAATACTAGATGTTGTCCCTCTCTCAACTCACTTCATTTGCCTTTTGGAGGGCCTGGGTAAGAGTACAGCCCAGAGCTAAGTGAAATCTGGCTCTTACTATTCATAGTTTTTACAACAGAAATAAGCTAAAGCTCTTCTTAGGAAGATTTTTTTTTTTCTTCTAAGCAGGATTTCTTATACGTTCATCCTATCAGTGATATTGCAGTTTCAGACTTTACCCATGTTTCAAAGCATTTCTGTGCGTGATATGGCAATAGACAAACCAGAGTTAAACAGACTTTCTCAGGAGCATGAACAGGTCTGGTCATGACAGCAAAGTTCACCATGGTTATTAAGTATATTACCTAGTTTAAAGGAAGATACCGGATTAGAAAATTTAAAGTAAAAATATGTTCATGGAAGTGCTTTACAAAAGGTTCCAAAATTACTCCCCACTCAGCCATGGCCTGGTGGTTACCCAATTTAAATATCAGTGACCCCATCTGGAAAAATTCCTAAGGGAGAGAGGAAAATGTAGAGCAAGTCTATGTGGTCAGAAGATGGATGTCATTTCCTTGCTGTGTCCATGGCTTGGGGCCACTGAGATGTTATTCCGGTACTGCTCCACCAGGCTCAGGGCCAGATCTTCCCAGCATACCTAGTCCAAAAGAGATTTAGGACACATCTCAGAACTGTAAAATTCACTCTGTTTCCCTGATTTTTTATGCCTGTCATATGGACTCCATCAGAAATTAAGGAACAAGATCAGTGACTTCCAATAAACCTTTCTATAGGTATTGAAATATAATGGACCTCACTAAAGTATTCCGGACTCCAGTTCCCACTCACCAGTCTTCTGTGAAGTATTGGCTATTAAACAGTCAGGCAGTTTCCTCTGAAGCAATACTTTGAGAGTCATTGCAAAATGAGTTGGAACTGTCTGACTGAAATTTGGCTCTGAACTAAGAGCTAACCTCAAAAATAATCTTTTTTGGGGGGGAGAATTCAAAATTATACCAATGAACCAGGACTGTTCAGTACTAGTTTGTGACTCCAGCTGTTACTAATTATTGCATAGCATCTATTTTTAACTTGAAATCTCCCATCTCCAGCTCTCCTCACACCTTCATTTGTCATTATTTTCATATAATAGGATTCCCTCAGTTAGCCTAATGTTGCAAAATGTGTCATCTGGTATAGATTAACTACCAAGGCTCCCTAAAAAGGCAATGAAAAAAGTCAGGTGCAAAAAATGAATAACTTCTGTTATTCTACCTTATTACATCATTGTCTCTGTCTCATGGACAAGACTCTATATCTCCATCAACTACAAGGGAAATACAGACTAGTAATTACATACCTGACTTTTAGGTGCCTAAAATCCATTTAGATAAATCCTATTCTTTGTCTGGATAAGGTATGTAGAGTAATGATCATAACCTAAAATTCTGCAGATACAATCTCACAAAATCATCTATGAAAATAAACCAAAATTCATTCTGATGAAATTTGTCCAAAATGATCAGCTATGTTTAGCAGTATATTTTTCTTGTTTATCATTTCTTTAAACTGTCCAGTTCTGCAAATGTTACTCTATTTCTGGTAATATTAGGGGGAACTATGAATGCTCATTATCAGAAGCAAAGCTTATTTTGTCTTGCATTTAATATGCACAAAGAAATGCCAAGATAATTTTGTATTATTCACTGGACCAGTCATATCCTATTAAAGGTAACCAAAGTCATGATGGAAAAAGCATCACGGGCTCTCCTAAATCCTGGGAGTTTGTCTCAGAAGGACTGGACTGTGATACTTGAAAGGATCTCAGATTGAGAGGAACGGTAAATAAAGTAAACAGAATGTTCATCTCAACTCAGTTCTTTTGCAGTACTGCCCTTAGCTTAATCTGCAGTGGGAAGGGCCAGACCTAACCACAGTGGGCCTCACCACAGCTGAGTTAAACGGAATGAAGTGCACGATGTGAATGCAAAGTGTGCATTTCACTGGTTCCCCCACACCCTGTAGCTTCAGTCACCTGGCTCCTCAGCTGCCTCTCACACCACTCTTCCAAAGAATAGGAGCATTTCCCTTAGCCATGCTAAAGAATCTCTTTTGAAGATTTACAGAGAGATGTCACTGTTTTGGGACCCTAGTTTGATGAGAGTTGAGTAGCTAACTCCTTGGAGAAGATTGATAAACTACACTGGAAGTGCCCTATTTTTAACTGGGATTGTTTGGTAGATTTACAAATAAATTGTTCTCAGAACCTTTTGGTGTATAAACAAATAAAAGCTGCCAAAAATATGTCCTCATATGAAAATCTGACATGCTGGAAATGGCATAGCTGACTATAGCTCTTATACACTTGACAACTGAGAAGTATACCAAACAAGTTCCTTATGGATTGGGTTTTAATTGAAGCACCTCAGCAGCCTATTGCTGTCCAGAGAGGTGCAGAAAGAGAAAAACAGAATTTAAGATCCAGGCTTATTGCACACTATTCTGGTTTAATGGGGAGCTGCAGATTGGAGGGTGAGCTGTGGGATTATATTTGCAAGTGTGTTTACAGATACAGTATTGATTTCCTTGCTCACTAAGAGCATTTCTGTACTGCCACTGCTTGCAATAAACAACCCTGCAAAAGCCTACATGGTTGTGAAGCCATGATGCATTATTTAACAGGACCTAATCAATATAAAACAAGCATTCCCTTTGTTACAGGAGTGCTATTGACAGAATGCTTCTCCCTTTTAATTTTTTATTATTTTGCATCGATTGCTGAAGCCCTGCATAGTCTTCAACAACATATACTGAGATAGACCTGACCACAAATCCCACTTTATATGAAAAAACAGATTGCCCCATTTTAGCACAGAATTAATTTGGAAGAATATCCAGCATTCTAAGAAATCAATATGAGCATAGCCATTAACATCAACAGCAGAAAAAACAGGTCTTTGATCAGATATAAAAATCAGTCCATTTAACCATCTCTGAAATAAAAGATCGATACCAAAAAAAAACCCCAACCCTTCCTATTCCCAAATAAGTCCTTGACTTAAGAGTTTAGCTGGCAAGAATGCATGGAATTTGGATTACTTGGCTAAGGGTAGAAGAAAAAGAAATTTATTACTGGTAATGTCAAAAATAATATTCTCTACCCTGTGTCTCATATTTGCCTGCAGTTTTACTAATGCTGTAACATCATTCAAATGACAGTAAACAAGTGCAAGATGAGGTTTATAAAGCTGGACAGTCTAGCACATATCTCATTTATACAATCTTAAAAATCTTCACCCAGTTCAGTGGAAGCAGGGATGGAGTAGGCAAAAAGCTACTTAAAAATTCCACACCCACTTATTGGATCTTCCCTTTTAAGAGCAAGCTTAATTAGTGAAGTTTTAGGATCTTCATAATAAAACTCATGGACATAATTGTCAACCACCCTATTCCAGGCTCATGGTCTCAACTGGCATTCATTAACTGCTAATATGACATTTAGGGAGTCAGATAATTTGGCGTACAGAGATCTAAAAACCCACTAGATTAATTTGAGTACATTTCTTTTCAATTTTATAAAAGGAAAAATATAACTCTTTTTTTCTTCAAGTCTAAAATTTAAAGCTTTACAATAAAAACTGAACTCTAAAACTAAAGTAACCTGATTATTTTGACCCTTCCTATGTTTACTACAGTGAGGGTTTTAGATATTGCTTCAAGTTGAATGACAACCAATTTATCATTCAAAATTGAAAATTCTCAGGAAGAAAATGGTGAGGAATGCTGTGCCTGACATTTTGGAAAGTGACAAAAATGGCAAGTAAGAAAAATATGAAGCATATAAAGGCAGGTGCCAAATATGAAGTAGGCAGCTTTTCATCTCTATCTCAGAGAAGATACCTCACTATTCTCTGAAATCTGTTTTGAAGAAAAAATAAACTGGGAGAAGATATGTTTTGCTAGTTAGGAGGTGAGATGGAGAAGATAGGAGCAGAGTATTTTATATTGTTGTTTTACTATTAAGTAACCACTAGTCATTCATTCCTGAATGTAAAACATTTAATGGTCTTAGGAAGTCCCTTTCATGTCACTGTTAAAGAAGTCGTTATAAATTGCAAACATTATAGGTATCTAAAAAAATTTACAAATATTTTGCAATTGTTTAGAAATACACTCTGCTACACCATTCAATTAGCAGACAAAGAAAAAGAAAAAAAAGAGAGATGAGAAAAGAAGATATTTTGCAGAACCTCTAAGCTTATACCTCATAGCATCAATCACAGTGAAGAGCACAGCTTGCCAGAGGCATTTCCTTTGTAATCCAGAGGACCATCTGCACAGTGTTATGGAACACAGCAAGCACAAGATTCACACTGCTGCCTGTGCCTGTGTGCATACACACACCTCCTGCAAAAGCCAAGGGGACACCAAGGGGAGAAGGCATCACAGGGGCTCACTTTTTAAAGCATACAATGGATATTAGTCATCCAAAGTTTAAAATTTGTCCCAATCACCACCCTTAAATACTTAGAAGTCTTTCTGTGTGGATGTGAAGGCTTGCCATACCAAGTTTCCAAATTCAGGAGAGTGGACAATTATTCTTTGACAAACTGACAGCTTGTGTCAGGAGAGCCCTAGAGAGATCTCATGAGGATTTTTGTGAAGTGGCAGGGAGCACTGAACCAGGAGTATGCTCCCTGTCTGGTAAGCCATATAGAGGCATTCCAGTTCTGGCCAAATTATTAGGATTGCAAGTGCTTTTCTTAATGAGGGAGAGACCCTTTGGGTTCTGCAAACACATCCAAACAGCAGAAGAGCCAGAACAGCCAAGTGGACTTAGCTGGTTTTTATTCTGTGGAGGGAAATTCAGTTGTTTCATCTCAGTTAGATAGACATAAGGCCGTGCCATACTCCAGAGGCTGAAAATCACATCAGCAAGGAGGAAGAAGAAATCACCTGAAACTCTGAAGCAGGAAGGTAAACCCATGGAGTAGGCTGAGTGCTCCTGCCAGAGACAGGCACCAAAGGACAGAAGATAGGTGGCAAAACAAGCCTCAGGGCAGCCAAAGTACTGAAATTCTGACAAAGCAGCACCACACAAACTTAAATGTATGCTGGTGCTTTAGAAGCAGGGCCAACCTGCCTGAATAGGTCAGCCTCAGCTAAAGATTTAATTCCAAGCTAGTACAATTTTACAATTCCAAGATTCTCTCTAATGTCATGACCTAGAACAAATTGTCTTTATTGACATTTTTAATACTAATTTCTAATACTAAGAAAATTCATATTATTCTGTTAGGATTCCATCAACTTTTTTGCCTTCTCTCTCCTCACTCTAGGAGCCATCCAGTAAGAAGCACTGTCGATACTGCTATATATCTGAAAAGATAAACACTTGGCAACACTTAAGCATTCTTCATCCTTATTCTTTTATGCATCGTAAGAATCTGCTCAGAACACCCACATACATGCACAAACATTGTGTCACTCACACATAATACACTCCTTTTTCCAACCACAATTTTTCCTTTCCCAACAGTTCCAACTATAATTCACTGGCAGAGCAAAATGTTGGAATAAGCATCTCATTTATCACTAGACAAAGACAGGCCTTTACTTCTCCTCAGCCCTAAAGGCCAAAGTGGAACTGTTTGCATCTCATTTGTCATAAACTTTCAGTAGATGAGTTAGTTTATATCTGGGTGGACTGAGACAGGCTGGAGCTTACTGCAGTGAGGTTTTTTGTTGTTTTAGTCAGGACAGGGGCAGAACTCACAGTTCTAAAGTTTACTTTCAGTGCTGAGCAAGTCTGACTTTATCCTGCCTGCAAGAACAGAAGGCTGTGGTTCAGAAGGGCTCCCTAGGGTGCTCTGGCTAAGTAATTAAAGTAACTTGCATAATACCTCTCATCAAGGAACTGCATTTTTGCAGCAAGAAGAGGAGTCTTGTTCCATTCACAGCAGAGACTGAGAAGACTGAGAGACTGAAAGAAAAATAAAAGTCAGTCTCCAGTACTAAACTGCCTGTAGTCTATTTTACCTTACCAGCACAATTAAGGGCAGAAAAACTGGGGAAAAAATTAAGTGAAAAGTATATGTGCAGCTTACAGGGGGAGTAGAAAAGACACTACTCTTTTTTGTCTGAGTTTGGTAGAAAGGAGCCCTCAGGAAGAGTTTATATAAGGATTGTTTAGTGACCCCTGAACAGCAGAGCTCTCTTAGGAGCTATCACAGTCCCTTACTGCCAAATTCACAGGCTACCACAAATCAGGGATTGTGCCTGAGGCTTGCTCTTCTGTTCCACAATTCTTTGGCACATGCAGATGCCTGTGTATGTCTCAGAAATTGAGTTTGTGCAAGTTACTCCCTTCCATCAGCCCAGTGTCAGGCCTGCTCCTCAGATGGGGACACAACATTGGTGCTCTCCAAAAGACACCTCTCCAGTCATTCACAGACCATGAAGTCCAACCAGGACCTTTGGTGAACTCCAGGGAGCTGAGGCACTCAGGATGCCAGGACAGAGTCAAGAAGAAAACCATGACTTAGGATCTTATTTATAAATTGGGAGAATCCTTAGTAGAACAATGGTTGAGTCTTGTGCAAAATAGGACTACAAAATAGAGAAAAAAATCCAAAAAAGAAAGTGTCTCCAGAGCATATTTCTTGGAAGGTGGAGACAGGTGGGGTTCTCCACTGGCAGGAGAGCCTCCTTCCCCCATCCCTTAGGCAAGTTCCCCAGCCAGTGAATTGCTGGCTCCAAGACTGACTGCATCACCTGCTGGCTTTATTAATGGTGTACGAGTCCAGCCTGTTATTTCTCTGGCTTTGATTTTAATGAAAATAAGTTGGTACGTAAAATTGAAATGATTTGTTTTATAAAAAAAAAATCTTTTTCTGTACTTTAAAAACCTACTTCTAACCAATTTCACTTCTTCACATAGCAAAAGCAAGGACGTTTCTTTAGACTTAACTCAAGTTAATTGCCATTTTCTAATGATCATTGGCATTTAAAAGGGTACAATGCACTGTTTTGTAAATGAATCCCTATTCCATTCCCTGCCCTTTATCCAACAATACTTAATAAATTATAAATTTTATACTTTGATAACTTTTACTTAGATCCTGAAATGTCCATAAAATTTATTTAAACTGTGATGAGAAAGTCTTATATATTTGTTCTCTCTTCATATGACACAATGTATTTTTACGTTTCCAATTTTTAAAAGTTCCCCTTTCCTCCACAGAAACTAATTGTGTCAGTTCCCCAGCCATTTTAACCTTTTTTTTCCTCAAGTTCAAGGGTGCCAAGGTTCTGCTTAGTACATAAAGTATCTGATATTTTGAAAGAATAAAAAAAATCCTTTTCTTTTCTTGGTGAAGCGTATATTTAAGGATGAATAGACCATTTTAAAATTTCAACAACAGCACTTAGCCAAGAATGCAGAGATTGATAGTTTCTCAAAAAATTGAGATTATTTTAGGACATATTTGGTTAACAAAATATCTCAGGTTTCCCACCCAGCCTCAACAGTTGGTTTTTGCTGTACTAACCACTGCTGTTAAATTATATAGTGCACACTACACTTATGATGGACATGGTTATAATGGACAATTGGTTATACTGGACAAAAACAGATCTCCCAAACCAAACATATTAAGTTCAAGACATTCCTCTCTGGTTATAACAGACAAACATTGGCCACAATGCCATTTTCTGGGCTCTTTTCTCAACCCTGTAAGTCTATTGAATAGAAATGGGAGCTAGGGAAGAAAGTTACAGGAATACTGTGTTTTTAAAATAGATTGTGCCTTAGGCCAAAGACTGAACAAGATGGTAAGAGAGGTCATGCCAGACTAGCACTTTCTGCCAGCCTAATTGACCACTGCACACTAGATAAACCCAGAATTTTCTATAATCTGATCTCTCCTGCTCTTAGAGCCAGCTTCAGTGAATGCAGTACTGTGGGGATACAGAAGTCCAAGTCACCACTCCCTTGTAGGGCTCTTCCTCAGATGTCACAGCCTTTCCTGGCCATGCAAAAGGCCACACACTTAAGGGTACTCCAATTGACAGAATAATTTTCAAGGTAACCCTTTGCATCCTGGTTATATCCATATTTGCCAAGAGTGCAAGTGGGCTCAGTGGGTGAGTTAAAATGTACCCATTTCAAATAGAAAGGAGAGCCTTGTGAGCTGTCAAGAAATGTGAAATATTTATGATCTAGAGCTCATGAAAAAATTGCATGTGAGGCTCAGTCAAAACCTCATGAGATTTTCATGACACTCACCCAACCCCAACAGCTATTGCAGATAACAAACATTTAAACTATTATTCAGGTCCACTTCTTACATAGCACAGTTCCTGACTAAATTTCAAAAACTAAACAATCAATGGTGGGTGTAGAAGTGAAAGTTATTTTTCAGGTCAGCTTTTGAAATAAACAAACAAAGTGACTTTGTTTTTCACTTCTCTTAGAAGTTAACTGTTTGAATTTAAACCTTTTGATCTGAAGGATAGGGACGTAAGCGAGGCATACTTGCCCAAAATTGTTGACACAGCCTTACTCACCTGAGTTCCTCATTGAGTGTCCTTTTTGAAAGGCTTTAGCACACATTTTCCTCAGTAGCCACACACTTGTTTTTTCAGGCCTTGTGGCAGCCCCTTCCTTGCCATCATGTCACTAAACAGAGCTATTTCTGCAGAACCTTGCAGGCCTGTCTCACTCTGTTTCACATCTTAGAACAGAGTAATAAATAAGGACATAATTCACACTTCTCCATTCACAAGTACCCACCTACACCTATGGAACAGCTTTGGTAGAAATAGAGAGGTTCTGTATTTGCATGACTAAGGTCCTGCAAGAGGAAACCCTGTCATCTGATGTTAATGGAGAAGAAAAGCTGACCCAAAGTGTAATTCTGCATTTTAACAAGAATATTGATTTCATTTTATATGCTCTTTGGGGTCAAAGTCTTTCAAGGCACAGTCTTGGTTTCCTGATATCTAAAAACAAAAATTAACATTTACTACATTTGTTAACAACTGTGAATTTTAGTTATGCCTTAGGTGACCTCTCTACAAAATAGTGATGAATATCCTTAGTCAGCAAAAAGTACATTGGAAGTTCTTTACCCAATATCTAAAACAAAGTGCCAGAATAAAGCAGAAAATAAAACACAGAATCACAGAATAACATGATCTAGAAGGGACCCACAAGGATCAAAAAATCCAGATACTGACTTTGCACAGAACAATTCCAAAATTCATACTGTCTGCCTAAAAGCAGTGTCCAAAATCTTGTTGAACTCTGTCAGATTTGGTGCCATGACCATTTCCCCGGAGAGTCCCTTCCAGGGCCCAGTCACCCTGTGAGAGGAGAGCCTTTTCCTGATATCCAAACTGAACCTCCTTTGACTCAGCTCCCTGCTGTCCCCTCTGGTGCTGTCAGTCAGATCAGTGTCTGTCCCTCCTCTTCTCCTGGTAAGGAAGCTCTAAACTTCAAGGAGCTCTGCCCTCAGTCTCCTTCCAGGCTGAACACACCAAGAGAACTCAGGCATTCCCTTCATGCTTCCCCTCAGGCCCCTCACAGTCTTTGTAGCCAGTCTTTGGATGCTTTCTAATAGCTCTATATTCTCTTTGTATTGTGGCTCAGAAAACTGCCCCCAGCACTGCAGGTGAGGCCACCCCAGCTCAGAGCAGAGCAGGACAGTCCCTCCCTTGCCCAGCTGTGCCTGGTGCACACCAGGACAGGGCTGGCCCCTCTGGCTGTCAGGACACTGCTGGCTCGTGTTCACCTCGCCTTCAGTGAGGAATCTGAGGTCACTTTCCCCAGGGCTGCTCCCCAGCCTGTGGTTCCCCAGTCTGTGCAGAAGTCCAGAATCCAGAAGTGTAGAATCTGGCACTTTCCCTTGTTAAACTTCACACAGTTGATGATTTGTATCCTCTGAAATATGATGACAAAATATTTGTCACCCACAATATTCTGGTGTGACAGCACACATTCAAAACGGTAAAGTTCACATAGTGATTTTCCAGGCAGTAGATGCCTGTTTCCACTCATATATATCTTCCCTCTTTGGCATAAAACAAGGGCATCACAAAGCACTGTGATTGTCTACAGATTGTTTCATTTCAGCAGCAAGACAGATGCCACAAGTTTGTCCTATCCTGGGGAAAAACTGCTAACAAAATATGATCAGTGAATGATGACTACAGCAAGTCCTGTGACTGGAAACTGTGTAGGGAATACAAACTGGCAAACATACTTGCCCTCTTGAGTGATAATAAAAAGGGTTTTCAAAATAGATTTAAATGTATTATCATTTCCAAAACTGTAGAAAATACCTCTATTTGATTAGTCTGTTCAGAGCATTTGAGATTTTGTTGTTTTGGGGATTTATTTTCAGAGTTTTTATATTTTAGGACCTATTTTCCATTTAAGTATATTCTTCCTGTATTCAAGCAGTGCTAATACACAGAATTTGAAGGACAACATGAAATCTCATCAGGAGATGTGGTTGTCATACAGATTTCTACTCATTTAAACAATCACTGTGGCTCAAAACTTCAAGTAATTACTGGACTTTCTCTTCACTGGCTAACCCAAAAATACAAGAATAAAACATAAATAAGTGAAAGACATCATTTCCCCAGAGAGTGTCTTAAATAATTGGGGGTACATGTTGATCTCTTTTGTTTATCTATCTTCTTTTCATTTCCTTGGTTGAAGATATAATACTCAACAGAGGAAAAAAAGGAAGGCAAAGAAAAAAGTGCATTAAGATTACACTTGGCATTTTAAATACAACAAAAGGTACCTATAGGGATGCTTTATTGTACAGTCGAGTAAACTCCAGCTGTCAGCCCTGTGATCACTTCTTCAGGAGGCAAAAAGGGCTCAGCTCTAACCTGGCCACATGCTGGTTCTCACCAGCAGAACAACTACTTCCTTAGGAATTGCATTCACAATTATCCCCTGCCTTTCAAAGAAAATTTTGAAAGTAAAATACGAATAAACTTCTTAAGTGAGTGGGTTTTTTTCCTTTTTCTTTCCCTTTCTTCCCTTTTTTTTTTTTTTCTTTAAATAAAAAAGCTGTTTATCTGTTTTTGTTAGAGCTAAAGTAAAACCTTTTGCCAGAGATGAAAACTCTACAGGACTTAAAAATCTTAAAAAACTTAAAAATCTTGTGGGTTTAATGGTTCTCCTATTATGTTTACATTAAAGAGACCAAAATATATTTAATATGACCCCCTATCTGGAGAGAGAGGAACCACTGCATACGTGGAGTCAGAGAATGTGCACTGATGAAACCTTGATCATTTCTTTAAATGTGATATTATGGGGAGAAATCTCAGCCTGAAGGAAATGGGATTTTTGTCATGAACAAGCCATTGCTATCTGATAGCAATTCCTAGCTATGTTGGGTAACTTTGTTCAAGATACATATTTGACAGAACAAACATAAGTGAATGCTAGAAATTATTTAAAACTTTTAAGATTTTCCATGAGAGCATTTCTTTTTCAGAGTGTTCTCTTTAAAATTTTGTAGTGGAAAATCATTAAATCAGATAAACTTATCTTTGAAAATCTACATCAGCCTTACATGAAATGTCCAATATCATGTGTATTTTCTTCTGACTTCTCCCTTTTTCTTTGTTGATCTTCATCTTTGTTTGCTTCTAAAATCTAAACAATAGAAAAATCAAAATTAAAAATTAAAAGTGGGAGGAAAAGGAGAAAAATGACAATTATGTAGGAAGAGACATGACTTTTTACCACAGTCTATCTCTTGCATTCAAAGTCAAAGACAAGACAGAGGCAAATGATATAGCTTCAAAACTACAAAGTTACACTCTTTTTTTTTGGTGTTTTTCTACACTTCTTTCAAAAAAACCCCTGCTTTCTTTTAAAAGCTAATTAAATTTTGTATGTTGTTTCTGTTATGAAATTATCTTCTTCATTTCTAAGTCCATTCTATTAACCAATTTTTTGGAAATTTATAAACAATTCCACTCTAGATTTCTCCTTCATGTAGAAGGCAAAACACAGCAGACTGGCAATAGCAATCTGTGCAGGGCTGAGCAGCATATGGTCTTCAGCAAAAAAGAACCATAAATAAGTTCAAAAAAAGTTTTTACTGTGCTTATACATTCAACAAACTGTGGGCTGCAAACCAAACTGCAGACAAACATTCAGCAATTTTTCAGTGGTACACTTTTCCAGGTGGCTGAATGGTTAATTTTCAGTTATGAACTCAATTTTCAGTCAGTTAACTAATCTGATTTTCAGCCTTCTACAAGTTCATCAACCTTAAAACTTCGTAAAACTGACTCAATTTGTTTGGCCATAATTTCTTGAGCAATCAGTAATCTATATGTTTATACGGAAATACTTTTTTCAAAAGTCTGAAATCTCCATTTATGGGGTCTTGAGGAAAGGATTAACTGGTAAAATGACAAGCTAAAAGCATGATAGGAACTGGCTGAGACTTTTTTTTTTTTCTTTGACAGTAATTCTTGTAACCTTATAATCCCATTGAACAATTTTAATGTTAAAACGTATCAATGGAAATATGAAACATCAGGAGTGGTGTTGCACTGACAGAGGTTTTCTTTTAAAAAGTTCTGTTATATAGAAGAATCCAAACAACAAAAAACCTATAAAATTACATATTTAGTTCATGAAGGTGCTTCCATCCTCAGGAGCAGAGATTTGTAAAAAGAGAACCATAGAGATATGAAAGATTTTCTAAAGAAGAAAAAAATTCAATTTTATCTAATACAAATTTATCAGTTGTATACTTGCTTTGTGCACAGACTCGAGCAATGAGCAGAGAAAGCTTCAAGTCCTTACACTTCATTATTCATGCCACACATTATCTGTGTGACATAAAAAGAGATACACTTTGATACAGTGAAACAGAGAGTTTACTACAGATCCTACCAGAGTCGTGGCACAAAATATTTTTGTCATTTAAGGAAGTTTCTAAAAATATCATCAATAAGAATGGCACAGGAAAATATTTGAAAAATTTAACATCTGTACCTGAGGATATCATTATTCAGGGGTGAAGGTTTATTTTGAGATCCTTTTCATCTAGCATATCTGTTAAACACCTGTAAACATCTGTAAACACCTGCCTACCTTCAGGGGATTCAACACCCCATGGCTCTTCACTCTTTCCTCCTGAGCTCCATCCAGCAGGGAGCTGCAGCTGTGTTTGGCCTCCAAAAGCACTCCCACTTGCTAAATGTGTCTGTGTCACTTCTCCCAGAGTGGGCAGAAGGGCCTTAGGAGTACCAGGTAAGGCAGAAAGGGTTCCCATGACATGATGTGTGCATAAGGTGAGGACAGGAACCTCATCAGAACTGATCACAGAGCCTGGGACCTGAGATATGCTGTTCTAGGGACTGGCTGACCTCAAACCTCCTGCAAACATCTCCTTCCCTTCTCTTTCTCACTACAGCATACACTCCTCGCCCATTTCCCCTTACTGATACACAACCCCCTGTGAAAAATTTGAATTCTTTCTTAAATTACTTACAACTAGCTACCTCTTAATAATGTCCAATCCCAAAAAACAGTGCCCCAATCACTCATTATGCAGTTTCAATATCAAGGGTGACTGCAGCAAGTATTGAGTGGTGCTTTCACCCACTGGGATATCTGTTACACCACAGAACCTTAAAAATTCTCCATAATACCCCAAAAGCCACAGAAATCTAAAGGTTTAAAGTAAATTTGATTTAATAGTATCTCCTTTGACCCCTTCTCTTCTAGATTTGAATTCCTTTCATTTGCTTTAATAAACACCCACAGAGAAGCCTTTCTATACATAACTACCTAAAGTTTGAAACAATGAATGAAGTGAAAACTTTAATAATCTACTGTGGAAATTCATCCCAATGTAAAAAAAAATAGTTGTAAATCATTATCAAATGAACCCCATTATATTGGTGCTGAAGAACACAGAATAATAGAAGCCAGCATGTCACTTGGGCAGCTGTGCACACAGATGCACTATCCTGTTCCAAAGGCTGGAAAACAGCCCAGAAAAACAATATCCCTAGGTTTTAAAACTTGAGTGAATTGAATATTTTGACTTATGGCAGTTTTTTGTCATTCCATATTTATATAAATATTTAACAATACTCAAAATATATAATATTAACTTGAGTAAATAAGTAAAATTAAGCATTCTTTTTGGCTAGGCACTTTCATAATATCTCTTTGGACAACCTAAGTCTTTCAGGACCAAAACCAGTTACGAAAAATATAATCCTAAACCAGAGCTTTTAATATCCATGTATTATTCAGTTCAGCCATTTAGAGATGACTAGAGTTATCCTAGTAGTGGAGATTTTCACAACCAAAAGCATACTTTGAAATATTCTGCTATTTAGCGTTCTTTTGCCCTTCGTGTAGTTGGAAAGACTTAACTACACAGTCAGTCTTAGATAGAGATATATAATGTTTTAGATGACTTATTGGCAGCTCTTTAGCTACAGAGGTAAGAATTATTTATCATTTAATCATACACAGGGCTTTTTACCTTTTATCAGACAAATAGCATCACAACGAGCAAAATTAAAAATAAATAAATAAATAAAT
>VXBR01004639.1:2586306-2602391 GCA_013400215.1 Cisticola juncidis | reverse complement strand
CTGTTGAGATATCAAGAGTGTTTTCCACTCATTACTCCTGCTTGCTCACCTCCAGGTGGAGAGAAAAAGCAGTCATTCTGTGCTCAAAAACCTTTACTTCTGTTTTCCTGGCATGTTTCTGCATGGATGTCTGTGCAGAAAACCACATCCCTTTTAGCAGAAATCTACCCTTTCACTATCTGGAGTATAAATCTCTCTGTTTCTGGACTTCCCACAATCACATGCTGATCTCCCAGCAGAATGGTTCCTGCACAGGTATGGTTCTCAGCATCATTCAGGTGCTGTAAGGAAGGTGTTGTGCTCCCAGCTTTCAGACAGCTCTGTGCTGTCAGAGTCACAAATCACATCACATATCACCATTCCCCTGGGGCTCCCAAAATCTCTAGGAGGGCTGGGAGAGGGGCAGAACTCAGATGGTGGGGACAGAGCCAGCAACCCCCCCGGTGGTACAGCCCCAGGAAGGACACATCAGTGTATTTCAGCCCCTGCAGTCCCAGGAAAGAGAAAAGGAGCCAGACCAGGGGAGCAGGGGTGCTCCTGCTGGGGAGAACAGGGTGCAGTGCTGGGCTGGCCCCTGAGCCTGCAGGGCTGTGCTGGAGCTGGGCATGGCCAGGCTGCAAACACAGCCCTGGCGGGGCTGGGCTTCCCCCACTGCTGCAGCTGCTGCAGGTCAGCTCACAGCAGGTAGGAGCTGCTTGCTCAGGATCACACAATCCTGATTAATCATTCTTGGAAAATCTTTTTTTCCCTTCTGTCTTTTGCTTAGTTCAACACTTACACCAGAACATACACTTTCAGTGGGATTTGTTCAGTGTCATCAGTGCTCATTTATGCTAAGGAGCCTCTATAAATTTCTCCTCTATATTTATGAAGTTCAGCTTTTTTCTAAAACCATCTGACTACAATACCTGGGACCTATACACAGTAAATTAAACAAAACAAAACCATTTTAATATTAATCTCTCAGAGGTTAAGGCTGTGCCTTCAGTTTCAAAGCTACATCTCTGTGGCCACTTTGGAAGTGGCCACACTTCTTGTCTTTGCCTTTTCCTCCTTTTATGTGTGAAAACAGTACTCACAAAACAGCAACCCTCTAGGTAGAGAGCCTTGGCAAACATAACTGTTCCACATATGCAACTTGTGTGATAACTCCATGTGAGGTCTGAAACTGAGGGAAATAATGGAATTATCTCCAAAATAATGAAGCTTGATTGAAATTTAAAAAAAAAAATCCACTGGGACCCTAGGAAAGTATTTTAGCTATAAAAACAATGAAACGCTTAGCCAGGTCAGTAAGTAGTATAGTATACTTCATTATAGTATTTTCCAAATAAAAGTAAATATTTTTTTACATTCTTTCATTATAGCAAATGACCCCTCTTTTAAACATTATTCCAGATAAAGATCAGATTTATAAAGTTTATAGTATATTGTCTTGTCAACAGCAAGCAAAGATTTGAGCAAAGAACACTTGAATTCTTTTTCTAGCAATGTCCATTCACCAACACATACAAAGAAATATAAAAGAAGCTTCTCAATTTCTTTATATGACTACAGCACTCTACAGTTTTTAAGATAAACACCTTCTTAACAAATAAAATATTATTTTCAATTACAGGTCAATAGAATTGATTTTCATTGGTTAAATTCCAAAGTAGGTTCATGTCAGTGGAATCACAGCAATCTTTCTATTTGCCTTTGTGTTTAAGTAATGTCTATGTTAGTGAGAGAAATGCTAAATCACTGAGAATATTTTGCAACACTGGATGCTTCTTAAGACTGTTTTATGCAGCTGTGAGAGCTGTGAGAAACCCATGCAGCCAAGCTGGGGAAAAAAAAAGTACTTCAACAAGTACAAATTATTTATTATATTAAGTGGTACTCAGTACCAGCATAATGCACTCAAGTATCTTCTAAATTCTTTTTAAGCCTTTTATTTTATATTTATATGAAATTTATAAAATCTTTGACGAGTAAAACTGATTAATTTTAATTTGAATCTCAGCCATATCAGAATAGCATTTAGGAGGTTTTTGCAAACGGTCCGAATTGTGCAAAATAATATTTTCACTATTCATTTCAGGTAAGAATGGATATAATACCTCCTACACATTAAGAAACTGAGAGAAGCAAGATCAATGCTAGAATATTTTACCATTTTCTAATTCAAGATCCTGAAGCACTGACAAATAATAGAATGAAAACTTAGATATGCAGTACTCCTCATACAATAACAATCAGCTTTCAGCAATGCTTAATATTTTCTATACAGTCACTATATTTGTTAGAGCCATCTATTAAGGCATTTCTATGTGCTGAAATCAGAGTGATAAAGAGGGTAAAGAGTTAATGTATCACACTGAACAACATCCCTTTTTTTCCTAAGGTGTATTCAGCTCAGTCACATTATTATGCAAAAAAAAAAAAAATTTGTTGAATTTTTTTCCTATTGAATGTATTATGTCATAAGACTTTATTAGAAATAATATCACATTGTTATAACTATACTATATCAACTTTTTCTAAAATCCACCATAGAAATGTGCTAGGCAGGTGTTGAATCATCCTTAATATTTTAGTTATTAACAGCCTTAGAGAGTTTCAATTGATTGGTATTCACTGAATGTCCAAAGCCATTTCTAACAGCTGAAAGACATTTTAAGATATTTCCAACTTCAATCAATATCACTTTATGAGTATAGTTTTTTCTTCAGAATTACTAAATATGCCAGGCTGAAAACAAGAATATTTTCTAAAATTCTAATGCTATTTTCCTAGATAATAAGAAAAAGGCAAATGAAAACTTATACTATCTATTAGCAATCAAACAGTAGTATATGAGAAATTTCATATACTTGGATACATATAGTTGCAGTATAGGCAAATCACTGTGTACTTAGCTCTTGGCAAATATTCATTTTCATTTTCTTTGCACCTCAAGGAACCAAGGTGCTTCTCTTGAAATCACCACTTACATTATCAACAGCAACCTATGTTGTATCAAGGAATATAAAAATTATTTATATTTGCAAATATTTTTACATAATTTTCTTGACATATTGAAAGTCCAGTACCTAACAGCTCAGCCTTTAAGTTGTGCTAATTAAGAAGGCCAAATCTTCCCATTATTTTTCAATAGTCACAAAAGAGCCTTACTTGACTGTGGAGTTCTTTACTGTCAATTTTCTCAAATAGGAAATTAGCTAATATGTTATGACTGTAAATGCATGACATTTTGGTCCTGTAGAAATAACTGCAGTTCTTTTGCATTTCAGTGGTGGCTGATTTTTCTTTTGAGTTCACAAAGAAATATAAGCACTATGTTATTTTAGAAAGGATTCTTGGGTACAAGGAAACATTTTCTGGTCTTACTATGGCCCCTTCTCAGTCTTTAAACATTAGTCTCATTCCAGGATAAAAGGGATTCCCATATGAAACTCACAGTCTCATTTAAAAACCCCATCCAATGTGAGAAGCAGTTAAAACCTCATTCTTGCATCATCACAGCTCTGAATTCAGCCCAGCACCTGCTCAGCACCTCAGACCACCACAGAAGCACACTGCACAACAACTTCCTGCAGACAGATGTCCTGATCTATTTAGAAACTTTATACCTGGAGAAATATTTTCAGAGATCTCTAAGAAGTCCTCTACCTGAAAACTGTCAAGAGTTTGCTTGCAAATACACTTTAAAGCCTCACTCGGAAAACTTACAATAATGCATATCAGTGTTTGGATGTGGCCAAACACTTTTGGAAAGATGAATGAAAAGTTGAGAATATGTTCTCTTTTTGTCATACCATTAACCAAACAGGGTTGCAGAGTCCTGGGACAGTATCTTGTTTGTTTGAAGAAAACAAAGCGTTGAGACTCACACCTGAAATCTGCAGATTTAAGTTGAAGTGACCTTGTTTAATGCTGTCCTGCAAAGCTTCCATTGATTGATTTAGGCATCTCTTATTTAGGTAGGAGTTGCATTAATTGAGAAATGTGCTCTTTGATGAGCCTTTACAGGGGATAAATCCAAGTGAACCACAGCTCATACTCTCCTCCATGAAGTCATGCCATTCTGTTTTCCTATTTTTTTCCTCATTCTTTTGGCTAATCTTATTCTGTGCCATGCAAGTTTTATTCAGAAACCTTGTGGTTGTTATCTCTAGCTCAGAAAAGGCTGAGAAAATAAATCTGACACCCCAAATGTACAGATTTCAGTCTTAGCCTTCAATCTCCTCTTCTTTTTCCCTGAAAATTACACACACGAGCCCCAAAGTACAAATATCAGGTTCTTCAGAAGCACAGCTCATTCTGTCCAACACCACCAGCTCCTTCCTCTAAACTGCCATCTTGACCTGCCTTCCAGCCCTGTTCAACTTACAGGTCTGTGCTCTATTCTCTCATCAGGAATTTTAACCATTAAACTATAAAGACACCTAATGCAGAAGTTATTCTAACACAAAGTCACTCTGTAGCCAGCAACCAGACTGAGATCCAGAGCCCTAAACAAGACTGAGATTGGCAGAATTAAGGAAAGTAAAACAAATTTATGACCCTCAAAGCCCATAAGCAACTCTCTTGTAATGGTCAGAGCTCCTAAAACAATCTTGGCACCTAAGGAAACGCCTGAAAAGGTCCTTTGGGCTGTGTTTGGAGGAACAGGTTTGGCCAGATCTCCACTTATTAAAAACAGATCAATTGTCCCCAGGAAAGCACTGGAAACCAAGAAACTGGAAAGAAGGAGAGATGTCTCTGCCAGACTGCAGGTTAGAGAGAGGAGCAGCCCAGCCCTTTGCTTTCAGAAGCAGCTCCCCACTCCCTGCCTGGCTGCCTGTGCCCCCTGAGCACACACATGAGCATCCCTGCACTGCCTCCTTCTTGGCTCCAGCAGTGAACCTGATCTAGAACCTCGTGACTGTGAAGTTACAATTGTACATCTGTGCAAAACGTTCCCTGACTGTTTTTAAGGCACCTTTACTGTTGCCCAGAGCTAGAAAACACCAAGAATTTAATCCAATTATTTATCCAGAGAATCCAGCCCTGACCAAAACCATCCATGTGGCTGTTTCATGAGGCTTTAGTAATGACATTTCTCACAGACTTCAGATGGCAATAACACACCAGGCATTCCAATTCACTATATTTCTCCTTTCCCCTATCACAAAGGATATTTTAATTTCTCTATTTTGACTCTGCTGAACCCTTGAAGGCTGTATTGTTTTGTAGTCCCTAGGGCACCAGGCAAAACAAACACAGAATTTCAAACTTTCCACAACCTCATGCTGTGATAACATTTTCAGTTTATCCTTATATTTTAAAGACTGTCTCCAGTCATCAGGATGGAGAACATGGAGTGAACTTCTGCTGCACAAGATTTATTCACTTTCAAATCCTGTGTGGCTGTAAGTTGTCCCAGCCCCTAAAACTACAGACTGTTACCTCTTTATAGCTCAGGGGTATATGATTTTTTTGTTTTGTTACCAAAAAAAAATTGACCTGGTAAAAAGGAAAACATAAAGGATCTTGATTGTGGAGAGAAGGTAAACTGTGAAGATACTTGTAAAAGAGACAGGATTTTATTAGCAATAGTACTGATATTAGTATGGTTGCAAGTATTGCATTAAACAAAGCAACAAAATTAAGAAAATTTTAAGAATTAAGAAGGCTGTCCTCAAACAGCCTTCACTGTGTGTGTCTGTTTTCTTATACTCCAGTTCTTGGGTGCAAGGATTGTTTTTTCCCTTGTATTTGGAAGGCACCCAGGTCCTTGTGGACACCATAAATAATGGTTATCCAGGCTGCTGGAATGCCCACTTGGTGCATTAGCTGCATGGCTGCACGTTCAGTCACCTCTTGTTCTCTTCCAAGGGTTGTCCCATATTTCCTGCAGTTTACTGCCAGCAGCAGGAAAACATCTCTACAGTTAGATGTATAGTTTCAGCAAAGCAGGAATTCTTCCCCTTCCTTTTCCAGGAAAATTAGATGATGACAGTTGCAATGAACTCACCAAAAGGGTGAACTGCACAGAGCCCACCAGCAGTGAGGCTGCATGCATTGCTCAGCAAGACCTGCTGCACACACCAGTGCAGTGAGGGCTGCTGGGGAGGCTGCCTGCTGCAGCTGGGGAGCCCTGGCATGCTGACCCCACTCTCAGCACAGTCACAGAATCCAAAAAGCTGAGTTCATAACAGTTATGTGTTCATAGGCAGGGGGAAAGAGTCAGAAAAACAAATATTTCTTCTTGTTTTAACATGTGGGATTTAAAAGTACAAGGCCCGGCTTTAAATTACTGACCATTTTCTCTAGCTCTCCAATGCATCAGCTGCTTTGTGTTGGCATAATCGTAGCTGCAAAGAGGTCAGTGGGAGTTCCAGCTGACCTCCATGAAAGGTCTGTTGAATAAAACACATCAAAGTGGATTCCCTGAGCAATCTCTTCCTCAAGTTTCCCTTTTATAAAGGAATGGAGAATATTACTCAATCTGTTGCACGGAGTTCTTTAAGAACTTTAACAGTTGGGCAAGAAATTAATTCAGTGACAAATTTTGCCATCACTGCAAAATATTTACACCTATAATGAAAGCAGAATTTCTTCATTTATAGTATTATATATAATATACTACATTAAATTATTTTTGAACTCAAAGTTATGTAAATTGTAAAAATGAATCCATAATTAGAAAAAAAATCTGTATTTTTGAGAGGTACAGGGACAATCTATTATGAAGTGAAACAAACATTTTCCATCTTATTAGATCTTTCACAAATATGGTGTGAGTTTTGCACACTCCCAAGATGAATCCCCTCATAAATTGAAACTAATCATTTTATCATAAAATTAAGAAATATAACTATTTAAAACCTGACATAAGTATTAATTGCACATTTTACACATATCTCACTGCCCAGATGTACAGTAATCAACAAAAATCCCTTCCAATAAAAGTACAACAGTAAAGCTGTACTTTTAGAACAATTGCTGCTGAAGTAGCAACATGACAGATTCTCCATTGTTTCACATTCCCTTTCATTTCAAGATACCATCCTATTTAAAACAGAAGTGGATACTGTATATGTTGGCAGTGTGCTGTAAATAATGAGCCATCCAGCCACCCAACATTCGAGCTAAAATTATGATTGGAAAACCACAGAGTAAAAATCAACTTTCCTTCTTCCTGACCTGTGTTTAGGTTTCATTGCCCACAAACCTGGTTAGACTTCTGCAGTTTTCTGCACAGGAAACCTTTATTGATATCCCAGGAAAGTTTTAATTTCTGCCTGTTTTTCTTGTTTGGCGTGTCAACTAAAGTGACAGCCCAGATTCACACCAAGAGTTCATAGGATTTGCCTACAGTAGGTAAAGGATTGTTGGCATTGTTGTGGTCCTTGTAGGCAGTGTGGAAGGAAAGAGATATTAAAGTAAAATAATTGCACAAGACACACAATTGTCTGTCTAGATTAATGTAAGAGGTTACTCAATAAAGAGCATTTTCAAGCACATCTAAGTTAGGTAATGGAGTAATTGAGCTTTCTTGCACAACCTTAATTAATCTCAGTAAAGTACCTACATTATGAGACAATCTTAAGTGATTATGTACTACAAATCCTGTATTGCATTTTACAATGCAGACAACAGTCTTTTTTTTTTTTTTTTTCTGCAAATGAATCATAATTATCTAGAGTTGTCTGAAGAAACCCTTCTTAGGACTGCCTTTACAACAATGGGAAGCTATATGTATCTAAAACTAAATTAAAACAATACTTACCAGTGTTTTCCATCTGGGATCCCCAAGATTTACAAAGTTCTACCAGAATAAGTGGAATCTAATTTGCAAAGGAAATAAGTGGAAGCACAGCAAAGTCTTCATCTGTGCTTTGAAGACTGTTCTGCATTGTTCTTTGAAATGAACAGAGAAAAGTAATAGATCTCAATTTTCTTCCTTTCTTGAAACTTCTTAAAATCGGGGATTACATGGTTCACAATGAACTTTTAGAATTGCTTTCTAAGGCTTTGTCCAGATATGTATTAAAAGCATATGTCTTGTTGCATTTTCTAAAGATGGAAAGGGTTCTACCTGTATTTACATATTTTGATTCAAAATCTCCTTTATTCTCAGCTGGGAACAGAAAAGCCTTTATTATTCTCAGCTGGGCCCAGTCCCACAAACATTTCAGCTCTGCCTTCATCAGATGCAGATCACACCAGCATTTATCCCCACTAATCACCACTCCCTCTGGCACTGACATTATCCTGGGGAGTTTCCCATTCACCTGACATCAATTACCCTAGACCCTGCTGATACTTAATTCATATCATCATACTTAATTAATCATTAACCCCTTCACTGCAGTCAGTGTTCTATAATTGGTGTTCACACATCTGCAAAATATTAAGGGTATTTGACTGTACATTCATCATGAGCTCTCCTACTAGAGCATGAGGTACAGGCTACACAATTCAGCCATGTTTCAGATGGATATCACACAAATATATTAACACCAGGAAAAATTAGTATTCCCTATCCAGCAGCTCCATAAATCTAGCAGTTGCACATTTACCATTCAGTTCTCTTCAGAGGCATTCAGTCAAGTCCTGTTCTCCCAAAGATATCAGAAGACCTGCCTAATCACTTAGCCAGGAAAAATGCTCATGGAAAGAGTCCATTGCAGAGCTTCACCTTTCAAAATATTTAAATAAACTAGACTTAAAAATTTAAAGGAAAAGTCCAGTTTGATATTTAACTATTGTTAGCTCACTCCAGAAATGTGGCTTCTTACCTGATCACAGTACTGATAGAGCCTGTGGTAAAACACACCTGAGGTGAAACAACAGCAAGCTGTGCACCTCTGAGAACATCTGATGTTGTTTAGGTAATACCATAAAGATGGATATTTTTGTTATAGAATTGCTGAAATTCTGTCAAGCTTAAAAAATCCACTCACTCAGACAAACTGTCTACCTTGTTTTGTTTGTTTTTCCTTTGGAGACCTTCAGTATACGGAGAGAAAAAAGAAGTCAGGTGTGCAAGGAGCCTTTGGTGCAGGACTCTAAACACACAGTGAGAGAGGTAAGGAGGCTGAGAAATGAAACAAACACTGGGAATGGCTCATTTCAGAGAGCAGCTACCTACTCAGATTGTGAGAAAATTATCTATTGTCAGTGGATTGGATTCTTTGAATTAAATCTGGTAGGGTTTTGTTATCTCTTATAACCTCTTTTCATGTTTATCTTTTAATGGCACATTTGAATAGAATGTCTATAAAATTACATTTATCTGAAAGAAAAGAGCCAAAGAATTGGTACAGAGGATATATCAGTGGATCTTAAGTTAGCAACAAATCAAGAGGTCCATACTCCACACTTACTCTACTGAAAAACAAATAGCACATTGCTGATGAGATGTTTTCCAGGTCTTTATATTCTGCTTTTATTTTGTTTTGCTTTCAGCTTTACAGAAGAGAAATATTTAAAGAGCTGAGTATCTAACAAATCTCATTTCACAAGCATCAAGAAAGAGGTTAATGAGGTTTCAAAATAGGGTTAAGTGGTACCACCATCACAGAAGCTGTGAATGTTTGTAGAAGATGCACATGAAAGAAGACCCATTTTAATAGTAAGGAAGATTCTCACTTTCATTTCTTCTAGCAGAGTAATGTCAGAGAGATTTTTAAATTTTTATTAGAGGTGCGAGATAAAATAGAACAAAGCCACATTTATTGGTCTCATATCTTCCCTAATCAGCTTGCAAAGATCAATTAATACAAAAATAAAAATTTAACTTTTTTTAATATGTATTTCTCTTAGAAATATCTCTAGCAAATACATCAAAGTTTTACATCGGTCCATGTCAGACTGAAATCAAACAGTTTTTCCTTGTGGCCAGGCAGAATACAATCATATCTATAGATCAATGCCTATTCCTTCACTTTGAAAACAAAATAAAACAAAAATAATCAAGCATTCTATTCCCTGCAGTTTCGTTAAACTGATTGTACCAGTCTTTATCTTATCCCAGAGACCTGTGGATTCACATGGAAGGTCAAAATTTTAGTGGTGCAAACTCACCCCTCCCTATTACCATCACCTGTGTTGTTTCCTTTTGTTAAGTAAGGAATTTGCTGAGCATTTCCAAAGTATATTGCTACAGGAACCTTCAGCTGCAGAAGTTAAGGAGGATGGTTTATATCTCATAGCTGGAAAGAGTTCACGTTCAGCCAGTTGAGAGGAGATTTCTTTAGCTAAATGATTTCTGTTTAAATTTTTCTAAAGAATGTAGCCAGAGGCAGTCAGTGAGTATAGAAAAGTTCAGTCCAAACAGTTAATGTATGAAGAATATATTTATTATGAGACATGTCAGGCAATTTTAAGAACAGCTAAAATTTTTTTAGAATCTTTCTACACCACCCCTTCCACCCCCCAATACTGATCTCCTTAAAGGCACCAGTGACAGCTATTAATTCCAGACCTGGTTGTAATGAATGATATCCCTCTCATTCTCTTTCAGGCTGATTGAAAAAAATAAGCCAATACACTTATGGAATCCAGTATCATGAAAAGCAGAATCTTTTTCACAAAAGAACTGTCCCAATGGTAAAGGCTGAGCAAAGCCAGGCTTCAGATTCTAGCAGTTTTTCTTGTGGCTGGGCTGTACATCTCATGGAGGCTCCATGGCCAGGACATGGTGCACAAAACAAGAAAAAATCTTGTACAGAGAGGCACTCATGGAAACACAAAAAAAGATCTTGTGGCAAAGGAGAGGATTGAAAAAGTAAGCTTGTAAACTGTGAGCAAAAAACCTCTGTGCTATTGCTTTTTCAGCAGTACCTGTTCTGCCTTTGGGCTAGGACCATTATTTTTTCTCTAATCAGAAAAAAACTCTCTGATAATCATTAACAGTATAGAACAAAGAGAAAATTTATAAATATTTATACACTCTGCTTTGTGAGGTTTATTTATTGTTTTTGTTTTCTCTGACATGGGAAAAGCCTTTACATAAATCTCCAAATGTATAATATTTGCATTTAGTTTATTTGTTTGATATCACTCCCTGCTCTTGATTCATAACACTTTATTCAGAGAAAGTGTTTCTCAGTAGCACTAGTCTCTGTAATCTAGAATTATGTTAAATTAATACCTGTGACACCATTTCACATAACTCCTGATGAGTCCTCTTGTATTTGTCATCAAAAACAAGGGTTACACAAGAAATAATTTGTTGGATTATGTTGCATTAATGGTTTCTGATTTAGCACATTACATTTTGACAGAAGAGACAGATTGCTATTTCTAATGAGAGAGCAAAACACAGCAGGTAATTGGGTGAGAAGGGGAGCTCTGAAGCCTCCTCCCTTTTACAGTGCCCAGTGCAGAGCAGACATCCATCAGCTGCCTCAGCTGCTCCTCCTCCTCACATAGGTGCCCACAGTGATGAGCACCAGTTCTCCCCAGTTTGAATACTGGTCATTGACTTAAGAGGCTGAGGTTTTTCCCTAGAAAGCCACTGGCTGTTCCTCTTCCCCAAATTCCCCCAGAAAAATGTTTCTTGACCCCGTAGTCCACCTGGCCATTGATCCTCCATGGCCAAGGCACAGACATGAATATGCAGTGTCTCCTGGGGACCCAGGGGTGCTCAAAAGAGAGTGGGGGAGCAGTTTCTATTCCTGCACAAGCAAGTATGTCCTCGAAGGAAGAAACTGTTGCTGTCATCTTTGTACCGTTTACAGAACTACAGTCAAAAAGGCTATTGTTCCTTCAGGAGATACACAGTCTAGGGATTCCCCTTTAGAGAAACCATTTCTTTAATTGGTTAGAACAGTTCTAAGAGCTGCTGTGAATCCTATTGTCCCTTTCTCCATTTTATAATATATTCTTATTATATATATATATAAAATATACTATACTCTTATAATCTCAACCTAAATACATACAAACATATCAGAGGATTAACTCAAATTGAAATCAAATATAACTTCCTTGCCTCTATACTCTTTTTAAAGTGCTCNGTTTATTTGTTTGATATCACTCCCTGCTCTTGATTCATAACACTTTATTCAGAGAAAGTGTTTCTCAGTAGCACTAGTCTCTGTAATCTAGAATTATGTTAAATTAATACCTGTGACACCATTTCACATAACTCCTGATGAGTCCTCTTGTATTTGTCATCAAAAACAAGGGTTACACAAGAAATAATTTGTTGGATTATGTTGCATTAATGGTTTCTGATTTAGCACATTACATTTTGACAGAAGAGACAGATTGCTATTTCTAATGAGAGAGCAAAACACAGCAGGTAATTGGGTGAGAAGGGGAGCTCTGAAGCCTCCTCCCTTTTACAGTGCCCAGTGCAGAGCAGACATCCATCAGCTGCCTCAGCTGCTCCTCCTCCTCACATAGGTGCCCACAGTGATGAGCACCAGTTCTCCCCAGTTTGAATACTGGTCATTGACTTAAGAGGCTGAGGTTTTTCCCTAGAAAGCCACTGGCTGTTCCTCTTCCCCAAATTCCCCCAGAAAAATGTTTCTTGACCCCGTAGTCCACCTGGCCATTGATCCTCCATGGCCAAGGCACAGACATGAATATGCAGTGTCTCCTGGGGACCCAGGGGTGCTCAAAAGAGAGTGGGGGAGCAGTTTCTATTCCTGCACAAGCAAGTATGTCCTCGAAGGAAGAAACTGTTGCTGTCATCTTTGTACCGTTTACAGAACTACAGTCAAAAAGGCTATTGTTCCTTCAGGAGATACACAGTCTAGGGATTCCCCTTTAGAGAAACCATTTCTTTAATTGGTTAGAACAGTTCTAAGAGCTGCTGTGAATCCTATTGTCCCTTTCTCCATTTTATAATATATTCTTATTATATATATATATAAAATATACTATACTCTTATAATCTCAACCTAAATACATACAAACATATCAGAGGATTAACTCAAATTGAAATCAAATATAACTTCCTTGCCTCTATACTCTTTTTAAAGTGCTCAAATGAAAATCAGGAACTTTTTTTTCTATTCCCATTATAAATCTCTTTCTAAATCAACTCAATCATGACGGTGTGAACGTAAACATTTTCTGGAAATATTAGGATATTTTAATTGCTATTTTTGTGGCTGACTGAGAAACGTTCTTTCTGGGTAGGTCTCTGAAACAGATTGAATTATCCACCTAGATAAAGACAGCCTCTCCTGGAGGGGCTGCCTGGATGGCAATGGACTAGCACACTCTCCCGGCTGTTATTGTTGTCTGACCGTTGACGATAAGTACAGACCAAAGGAAAAAATTTAAAGTAACTTTTGCTTACCAGCTGAGCAGAAAATAGCAGGCTGGTATAGAATAGAAATAGTAAAATTGAGGCATACGTGGGTTTGGAACTGTAAAGAACCCCTGATAGGATTGGGCAAGCAGTTTCATTCCAAGCCCAAACAACCTGAACTGCAGCTATATAATTATGTTTGGATTTGGGTGGGTTTTTTCTGCCCGTAATATTTTTTTTGGCTTCTGAACTCTTTGGAAGTTAGAACTTCTGGTATTTACTTAGGACATTCAGTGTTGGCAAGGATGATGAATTTCTTAACTATGGAAATTTAAATCCCAAGGATACTTGAAAACCGTCGTTTTCAGTAAAAAGGTTTAGATATTGAGGCTAATCAGAGCAATTTCAGTAATAAGAGTCTCACAATACATAAATCTTGTGACTTTGTTTGCTTGAAAGGTAGGAGGTGGGTCAGCATGTACACCATATGAAGTAGTAATTATTCATCTTAATTATTATGGAGGTACAGTGTCACTGACAAAAATTATCCAGGGCCCTTCTAGTTGGATGTAGTCTATAACCAGGGTTTCTCTTTTGCAGAAAATGCTAGTTTGTCTGGTATTTGGCTGAAAATTCCATAGAACTTTTCCAAATTCCTTGTGAGCTCAAGGCCCTGGACCAGCCCAGTGTTTCTGTCAGGCAAATCTCTGCCTTCACCACCAAAATTGCCTCCTATAAAGCAACAATACTACACTTACATTGCCCAGCAGGTACTGCACATTCAGAACAGTAAGCATGACTGGTGAATCTGACAGAAAATAAGATATACAGTCACACATAAATCCAAAATTATCTCTGCTCCTCAAACAGTAGGTGGAAAGATTGCATAAGTGCTTCTGTAAAATATTCTGTACATTGCTGCAACTGTCTGAGTTTAGCTGACCTCAATTCTACTAGATTCTTGTAAAGAATTTGCTAATTAGTTGGTCTTCAGGTATTGACAAGTTTTGCCTCTTGTGCTAAATGCCTCCTAAAGCACCCTCTTCGATGAGCCAGAGTCCTTGTTCTTGAAAGGCCTCATTTGTGCTCTGCACTTTTGACACAAAAACTTCAAGCTCCTACATGAGATACTGACCCTTTACAATTTTACCTGAGACTGATTAAAATTAGAATTGTCTTTATATGCATTGCTCAGCCTTTTCCATACTCATTAATTCAATACCAGTCTAAATTTTTAAATGGTATAATAAGTCTACTGATATAATCTTGCACATATTGGTAGCTGGTTTGGTTTACACAAAAGATAAAAAAAGTTTATAAAAGCACATATTTTTGAGATTTCAAAACTTCAGCAAAGGACTCTTAAAAATTGGTCTACCATGTCCTTTAGAAACAGACCTGCTCAGGAACTACATTTTAGTAAAAGTTCACTTCCAAGTATTTTAATCCCATTTTAACCATACAAAGCTGGATGTTTTAAATAAGAGTATTCTGTCACAAAAAAGTCAGGTGGTTCTTGTATGAAACTGAGATGGATTCTATGGGGACTCATTTTATTTTGTTCAAAGCCTTGGTTAGGAAAATTGAGGGAACTTTTCCAGGACATTACACAATGATTCTTCATTAGAAGACTATAAAGTTTGCTGAGTAAAAAAAATTTCTTCTGGCTTCCATATAGTGTAACCCCATTTAATGCTGTAAAAAACCCTCCAAAATTGACTTGCACAGAGGCCAGATCTTTTACTCTGGTCATCCCTCATTAGTCACTAATATAGTTAAACTTGTCTCAGAGTTTCCACCAACAAACCCCATCTTCGTGGGGTTATGATTCAGCTGTAAATTTTGACTCCAGAGTGAAATTTAACAAATCAAGGGCTTATCCCTGGAGCAAATAATAATTGTATTAATATTGTTATATGTATTATGTTTTATGCTTTTAATCTACTAAGCTTTTTATGTCCCAAACAGCTTTGTGCCTCTGACAGTTTTTAAAAGGAAGTTACAATTAAGTCATGTCCAACTGGTAGTTCCAACCCCAGCCTGAACTGTGCTTCTCTGAATATCTGTTGCTGGTCACAACTCACATTCATTGTTAAAATGAATGCAAAGACTTCTGGATCTCTTTCTTTGTAACTTTAAATGCAGAAATAAATGGCTACACAAATAATGTCCACACCTAACATAAGAATTTGATACTAAATTACCATTTCACACAAATATATACATGTATAAAAACACATAATTTTCAGTAAATTGCACAGTATGAAATTATATCACTTGGAAAATGCCAATATCATTTTAGAGTTTTTCTAAAAAAATGAAAGAAAAATAAAAAGAAACTCTATTCCAGCCAGCATAGCATCAAATCTGATAACTTTTTCAATAGTTTAGATAAGCAACATATGTCTTTTTTCACTTAATAATTCTGCCCCTCACAAAAAACATTCTGTTTTACTTACTTTTAGGAGACAAACAAACAAACAAAAATGCAGAATTTTAGGAGCCCCAAATTCACTTAAATTGAGTGCCTTTAAAAGAACTTCCTCATTCATAAATATTTTGAGGCCATAAGTATGAGAGAAAAATTTCAGCTGCAAATACTTTAACATCAAGCAGAGGAAAAGTAGCAGAAATAAACTAAAATGTTCTCTTCAGGATAAGAAACAACTTCATACAGCCCTGGAGCTGTGGACACAGACCAGGGAGCTTCATTGTTTTCTCTCTTACAGACACACAGTCACAATTTTAAGTTGTAATTAGGCATTTTGGGGATATAGAGTTTTGCTCTGATGTATGAGAAAGACAAATGCTTCATGAGTTCACAGCAAAAAAAAAAAAAAAA
>VXBR01004639.1:2540759-2586293 GCA_013400215.1 Cisticola juncidis | reverse complement strand
AAAAAAAAAAAAAAGAACAAGACTCTCTTATTCATCTGAACTTTATTTTTGTGCTTTTTAATAAATTAAATATTCTGTCCATAAGTAAAATAAAAACTTTTCAGTCTCAGCTGATGAGATTTTTAAAGCAAGCATTTTTCCTTTTAATTTGTTTTGCAGGAACCCAGCCATGTCTCCCCTTTCTGAGGTGCCAGGCAGGTCTGTCTGAGCTGCCCCTGTGCATGGGCTGTGTGCAGCCTCTCACACCCCACAGCCTGCTCTGCACTGTGCTTCAAGCATCCCATCCCAGAGGATGTGCCCACATCCTCCAGGACCAGTCCATGCAGGTATTTTGCTCCATAAGCATTGCATAAAATGTAACAAAATCTAAACACTTTTGTGGTTCTGACCTTGCACATAAGGTTTGCTATGTGTTTAGTAAAACAGTGGGGGGATTTCTTTGTATTTCAGGAACTTAAATTTTTCCATTCACAAAAAATATAAACCTTAAGTGCATGTATATGTTGTCTCTGGTAAAAACATTTTGGTTTTAATCCAGCTAATTATCTCTGTCCACCTTTTGAGGACTGTAACTTTGTAAATGGAGCACCATTTCCTCTAACTTTCAGCTGGAAGGTCTGGCTGTTAGTAAGGTATTGCTATTAGTATTAAATAAATCCTTAGCTTAAAATGCAGGGCTGCATAGGACTCCTTGCACACCACACCTTTTAAAAGCTTCAATAATGTCTAAATCGTGTTCAGTCCTGCCAGTACTCAGATCCACATTTTGCAATGTTGCTTAATGTCTGGAAATATGGTTTAAATATACCAAGAAAATATTATAGACAGACTTCTAGCAATATTTTTATGTATCCATTTTTCCAAGGAAAAAGTGATTGAATTGTATAAGCTGCCCCTCTTCCATTTTATTGTAAGAATTCCCTGGTGCTGTTAGTTCATTCAAAGCCAGAAGTATCACTTTACACAGTTTTTCATTGTACTCAGGGGAAGTATATGGAAATTTTAGAGCAATAAGCTACAAATGGGGAGCTGGACTACAGCCAGTCTGCATCCTTCTCATGCCCTTACAGCATTTTTTTCAGCATTCAGTGTTCTCCACAGTGTATATCCTGAGAGGCCATTATATTTGTTTTGGAGATGCATAATGTAATAACTAGACTTTAACAGTGATATCTAAGAGACAGACCTGACTTTTTCTTTTCTTCTAGCTTCAAGAAAAGTTCATTAGTGGAGTTTTTAAACTCAAAAATTCAGAATTGTACATAATATGCAGCTCCTGTGTTTAAGTCTATTCTATTCCAAGTGGTTGATAATTCCTGCTCTGGTGTTATACAGTTCAACAATCATTGTACAACTTGCACAAATTGTTAGAAACTGCAGGTTGACCTTACAAGGGGCCTCATTTTTTTTTCTTTGTAACTTTATAAGAGAAAAGAGGTGATAGCCAGAACAGTGTTATAACTGCTAGAGGAATCATATTTTATGAGTACAGAATATACTATTAGAATGTTATTATAGAATGTTATTAGAGGATAACATTTTATTAATATACTCAAGTACTGGAGTATTTAAACCCACAAAGAAGTCACTGTTTCTATCTCTATATGGCAAGATCAATAATAGCAATGTTATTATTGAATGTTCAATAATGAGCATTCATCAATATCACAGGTGATATTTTAATAGAGGGCTAACATTTCTCATCCTTTTCATACTGAGTATGTGCATAAACATCGCCAGTGCAGACATCACAGTCACCCCTCAGTTATGCCACAGAAAACAGAATTTAACAATTGAGAGGTTCATCTATCCCATAGAAATAAGAGTTGGATGATGTCTTCCCAGTGTATGAAATTCACTCTGTATCAAAACTTTTAGGTATTGTCTTCATAATTAAGACTTTCTTTTCATAGGTTTCATTTGTCTTAGGTGTGAACTGGCCAAATCACCTATTCCAGACATCTATATTTAAATCAGATACTATGTCTGCTGTTTCCAATTGAGGGAAAGAAGTTGTTACTCCAAAAATACAATTCTACTGTCCAGTGTTAAAATTAACTTTAGGATAAAGCAACACTAGAGTGTATTAACACAGTCTCTTCTCTGATAATGAAAGAAGATTAAAATGCTCGGTTCTGAACAACCTTTATATATTACAGTTTTTTGCATTTTGACAAATTAAAAACCTGGTCAGTGGAACAATAACAGGAGGAATGGTGTAACCAGAAAAAGAAGTTGTGCATGCCTGAAACTCAGATGTAATCACACCAAACCCTACCTCCTAAAATGTCTGTATATATCAGCCCAAAGATTTGTTCAGGATAGATGTGAAATGAACTGAAATCAACAGCAAACTTGTCAACATTAATGTGGTCAGTCCCATTTCAAATTAGAGTCAGTTCTCAGAGACCCAGTTCTCAGGATGTTGCTGACACTTTTGTGATCCAACAGAACAACAGTAAGAAGATCCCATCACGTCTTGAGAGGCAATCAATAAAAAAAAAAACCATTATAATTAATGATAAAACAAATATATTCAAGGCTAAAATAAAAATCACCAATTTTTTTGCAATGTGTTCTAGAAAAATGCATTTAATTTTTCTGTGCCTCTGCTATCTGTTCAGAAAAGGGACAGAATTTTAATTTTTCTAGATTTATAATATTATGAGTGAAAGTCCTCATTGAAAAGATGATCTAATAACTTGCTGTGTATCTTTGAAGTGTCTATACATACAAAGACAGCTCAGTTGGGATCTCTGGTAAAGCTGGATTATACACAATGGCATGCAAAATCCACATTTAACCAGTATCAGTTCTTCACTCTTAACATACCTGCATATATATATCACCCTAAGTTGTAAGAAATGTTGTATTTTACTTAAATTTATTTGTAGAAAATTATTTCTACTATACATTCACTGCTATTTCAGTGTCTGCAGATGATTTTTTAATTTTAAAGGCTAACAGCAAGTACATTTAAGAGCAAGAATTCTTGCTTACAGCTCTGTGTTTCTTTTACAGTGTTTGATTAGTAACACCTAAAATTATACCAGGAGCTAAATTTCCTGCATCTTTATATAGCCTCAGAGCTATCATCACCACCAGAGGGGACACAAAGATTTTTGTGTAACTACAAGATTAACAGCTAGGGAAGGGAGAAACTGATTTTCAATTAGGCATATAAAATAATACACTGTATATTCCATGTTTATTTTTAATATGAGAGAAACATTCTGAAAATGGTACAGGATTTTCAGCAGGTTACTTTCTAATACTGTTTTACCATTCATAAAGCTTTTTACCACACCAGTCTGTATGGGCTCATTTTTCATTATGATTATTCAGGAAAATGCGAACTTTTGACCTCCCACCTTCCCAACACAGCTTCTCTTCATTAAAAAAAAAGAAAGAAAGAACAAACAGCTCTCACATACACACACACACACACAGGTACATGTAATGCACATGGTGGATACAAAAAGAACTTGGTGTACTGCTTGCTTAAGGTAATCCCAGCAACAATAAATCATTCAGTTAATGAGGGCAGGGAGCGTGGGGGGGGGGGCATAAATTTATTCTTTAAAAAAATAATCTCTCTTAGAGGTGAAAAACAAAATTCTAAATAACCACATGACATTTCACACTTATGTATGTCATCAATTCCATTCTTGGAATTACTGGCTCACTGAAACAAAAAAAAGCAAATGGACAAATGGACAACTATATGACCAGGGACCACGATGAACTTTTTTTTGCTTTATGATGTACAGGGAGGGTTGTTAGGATTCTTTTGCAGTTTTACTCAATTATCTTTAAGGTCCATTCTAACCTTATTGATTCCATGATTCACTTCACTTGAAACAGGTCCTTTTTTTCTTCATGTGGATATGCCTACCAGTGAGTTCTGGAAAGGATTAGAAGTTGGGCTCTTCATGTTTGCTACTGAAAGTCTCACAAGAAACCAGACCTTTGGCTTCCACTGACTTTAAGAGGCTGATGATTGAGTTTATTTAAACCTGTTGAATTTCTGGACTGTAAGATTGGAACAAGCAGTACTTTATTACAGCAAAGCACTACTGTCTTAGCCAGCAAAGATACAAGCAGATTTGCACATGGGAAGTCCATATCTGTCAATAAAATCACTGCCCTATTCTACACTAATGTTATGAAGAAATACTATACCTATTAAGAGGAAAGATATCACAGTTTTTCCATATGATAAATTAATTCTTAGATTCTGCTGTACATAGTATCTTCTCCCCTTTCACTTTACTGTGTATCTGGGTGTAGAGTGAAAAATAAAATGGACAAAGAACTAAAAATAAGTTTCTTTCTTCAAGTTCCCTTGACACTGACTCACCAAGAAATGTCAGCACACTGAAATTAAATCTCAGGTGGATTGATAATCACCAAGATGTCTGCTACTCCTCCAGGTTATCATTTCCTACTGGAAAGTGTGCTGTCTTTTCAACAAATATCTGATATTTTGATCTAATCCTATATTCTGAGCTGAATGCAGTGTTATAATCCAGGTGATCCTAAACATGAAGAAAATTTAATCAGAGCCAGTTAAAAAAGGAAAATAAAACACTGGGTTAGTGTCTGTTATTTTATTCAACTTTGAAATGGCTTGAAATATCTTGAGGNAAAAAAAAAAAAAAGGGAATGTGTTTCATCAAATCTGTGGTCTGGTGCCTCTTCATAGTTAATGGGCAAGCCAAAACTTGCTGATTTATGCAACATGAGCAAAAAGCTGAAATCACATTTACATTTCATAAATCAGATGACAGACATGTAGATACAAACCCACAGAAATCTACAGAATCTCTGCACTTCTAGTCACTTAGCAGGAGAATTCAACTCAAAAATGAAGAAAGCTATATTTATTACAGCAGATAATATCAAGTTGTATTTCATTTTCTCAGAATTGTAAAATTGTCCACAGACAACCTGCTTTCTAATTTCTTCTGTCTTGTATTCTGTTAAAGAAAGGTGCTCAGTTTGAGAGCACCACAATGTAAGTGATTGCTGTAACCACTGATATTTTTAGCTCCTTGCTTCTCCTCAGTGTGTGTGTTTGCCAAAATGAGCACCCAGCTACAAGACAGGGCCAAAACCTGTAATCCTGATCAGACACAGCTGTCATTCTCCAGTGTGGAATTGAACACTTCTGTTAGAGCTGTATGGAAATGAGTCCAGTCAGTTCAGCTGGTGTCAGATGCTCTAATCTCAGGATTGGTGCTAGCAGGGCAGAGAAGTTAGCACGAGGTTGGTGATGCTGCTGCCTGATCTGCCACTCCTTGTGCACATGTTCCTGCCTAAGGCCTGCCCTGTGTGACTGCAGGACACCCATGAACTTTTAATGCAGCTCAGTTCCACCTCGTTCTTTGGTTCACCAAACTGACAATTCTAAGGACTGAAAACTTTCACTTCTACTAGAACCAAAAAATTGGGATCATTCATATTTAAGAATAAATTTACCAAGGTATATCTGGTGAGTTTCTTGCACCTCCCTTACATGTGACCTTACATGGGACACACAGATGTTGCCTGGAACATCCATAAGTGACTTTCCCATCCTCCCTGACTTTCAGAAAGTCTTACATGTAAATCTCTCCTCAATAGAAGCCAGTGTATTTGGTTCCAATCTAGACAACTGAATGCCTCAGTACTTTTTTATCAGCTCAGACAATGACTGCCTTGGGGGAAAAACTCCCACTGAAAAACTACAAATGTTTAGAATCCAAAACTTTGCAGGCTTGAAATGCCAAGTCATTATGTGGAGTTGGATTGGAAACTTTATCCATTATCAATTTCCTGTGAGTTTCACTTTTTTGAATGCTGCAAATCACTCAGGTTTTTCCTGCTGCTGTTTTATCAGTACTGCACAGAGATTTGCAAAAAAAAAAAAAGAAAAAAAAAAAAAAGACAATTATTTCTACCCATCACAAGTTGTACATTATTAACTTTACTCTCATGATCCACTATCCATTGTTTATTGGCCACTACCCATCAGATTTGAGGGCTCATTAGCCCACAGTTAGCCATGATGAATAGGTAGGCACTTAGAGGTAAGAGCAGATGTCTTTTTGGCATGGTCTCCTGACTCAGGGACACCAAAGGTCAGTCAGCAATATGACTGCTGAGCTGAGACAATGATGATGTGAAGAGAAGTTATTACCTCCTCAGGAGATGAGGGAGCCTTTGGTGCTGAAGCACAGTGATCTATACAGTCAGGATGGCCTAAGTGTGAACAAAGGCGAAGAAGTGCCTTGAAGCCTCAGGACACCATTTCCCTTGTTCTCAAACTCAGTACTAAGCACTTGAGGCAAGGTTGAAATGTTAATGTAGGGGGTAAAGAGGGTCTCCCTCATTCTCTGGCTTGTCTTTCAAGGGATCTTCTCCCACATTTCCATTTGAATTCTGGGGAGGAGATACATCAATACTGTCTTTCAAAAATAAATGAGGCCACAGGCGCCCACTGACTGCACTCTATTTAAAACTCTCTTGTAATACTTTGGTTCAGCCAGTCTATAGGTTCTTGTACTGTACAAAATCCCTACTGAGTAATGGCAGTGCTACTTAGAGAGGTTCCAAATCAGCACTGCAGGGATCCCACAAGTCATTGCAGACAAACTGCCTGTAATGATCCACTGGACACCTACAGATCTAGATACAGATGGTATTGCTAAGAGGCACAGAGCTATAGAGATGATAGATAGAGGTTGTAGAGACAGAAGTTAATGGTGACACTGACAGTAGAGGAAGGAGCATTACAGAAATAGGAGCAAATATAATGAATATATGTGCCTAAGACATTAATCTAGTGAGAAACAGAGTGCAGAGAGTACAGCTGCTTGGACAGTGATTTACAGGAACCTTGAGTCTGAAATCTTGCAGTTGTAAGCAAATGAGTAGTGAAAGCAAATGCCTGCATGACCTTGTGCCAGATTAGCAGGTGTGGGGCTCCAATCTCCAACAGATGAAAAAAGGGGGACCAGAGTCCCCCAGTTAGGTATTGCTGGAGGCACCACACTATGGCATGTTGATTTGCATTCATGCCACTATGAACTAAAGCAGCATGACAAATTCTTTCAGAATAGATGAAGTATTTCCTATTTCATAACAAAAATTCCTGTTATTTTCTTTTGATTTTTTACACTACATTTGTTGTAACTGTGATTTATAGAGACAAGTCATCAAAAAATGGATTAACAGTGTGGCCATGGTTTAGCAGAGAACTTCCTTCTATCGTATACATTTTACAACTTTAGTTTGAATCCAATGGCTTCCCAACTTCCATGAAAATGGATCTGGTAAAGTAAATTACATTGGGATGGTGGGGGAAAGGAAGAAACAGTGTTAAATTTTGGAGCATAAACACAGGTTGAGACTGTAAAATTTGAGTATGAAATTTCATTCTTTGAAAGGAAAGAAGAGGCTTACTTGCCTGCAAGGTAAGAAAGTAATCTTTCACTGCAAGATATGAAAATGCAGTGAAAGATTACCACCACAATGCTAATTGCAATATGACCTGAAACGAGAAGTGTTCTAACTAAACAAAACCAAACACAGTGAAATCATGAAAGGGCATTATAAAAAAATCAACAATAAAAAATTACCTGAGAAAAATGGAATTTAGAATTTGCATAAGAGATTTCGGCATCTTGAAGTGGAAGGTTCTAGAAGTAGATGAAGTTCACCACTGCCAGTTAAATCACTGGAGGAAGTACTGGAGATGTTTCTGTTGGCAATGTGAAAAACCCAATGGCATTACTGTAAGTCAAGTCTTGTCTAAAACTCAGTAGCTGGAGTAAGTTCTATTAGCTCAGAAGGAACCTGGCTAATATCACCTTCGAAGTCACAGATGGTGGATCATTCCAAAGTGATATATATTATTTAGTCTGAAACTGAAAATTATTATAGTTTTGCTCCTTTTTTGCCTGTCAGCTAACATGCCAGCCAGTCTCAAAGTTCAACATTGAGTGTAAACCTGTCATCTCTACTCAATGGAGAAAGCTAGACATGGGAAAAAATTATTTATGTCATTTCTGGGGTGACCCTCCAAAGTCACCATATTTCCCTAGTGGCTGTATTAGGAGCCAAGTTTAGATGAGCAATCTTCAGACAGTTAAAGAAGTTCCTATGATCATAGTCCTAATACTAAATCCTATGAAGTCCTCTACATGGGCCTGACAAATGCCTGGAATTGCAGGTGAATCAGTTAGTCAAGGCTGTTTGTGCACTGTAGGAATAAAAACGTATTCTTATCAGAAAGGAGTCGATATCTTTATTTTTAATTGGAGAAAGATTTTTTTTTTTTTTTTTTTTGAAGAGGCAAAACAGAATAAAAAGGCTAAAACCCAGATGAGTCTGGCTTACTTATATTTCACAAACCCAACCAAAACACCTTCACATCTGGAGATGGAGTTCCTCAGCAACATGGAATAAACGTTCCTGTAGGGGCAGGGGTGGTGGGAGAGCAATTTGTTTTCTGCCAAGGGTGACCCCCAGAGCAATGCCATAAGCAGGAACTGCTTGTTGCTTTTCCAATCAACTTCAGTTTGTGTAACTTCTATTCCCAGACAGAGCTCTTGTCCCTGGTAGCAACTGGCTGGGTGAGCAACCAGTTTCCTCACCCTGAGGGCTACACAGAGAAGAGAATGTGGTGCTCTTGGCCCCTCTCCAATGTCCAGCTTTGTGAACTTTGGAGAGGGGTTGTTACAGATGCCACTTGGTGTTATCTGCCATCTCAGATGACTGCCTGTGCCTTTGGTTCACCTCTCTCTCAACAGCCTAGGAGGGAAGGTAATATCCCTTGGATGCTTGAACAAACTCTTGCCAAGTTCACAGTCCCATTGCCACTAAGGCTGCATCTCCCGACATACAACTTTGCCTCATTTTTCTTGTCTCCTAATGCCAATGGGAATTGAATCCCAAGACTTTTTCAGCGATTTAAGCAGTCCAGTTCCTCAGATGGGAGAAATTTTGTCTGAATGTATATGTGACTCTTTTTGTCTCTTTCTAAATACAAGCAATTTACTAAAGTTTAATTGTACAGTGCTTTGGCAAGTGCACTATAAAAATAACTAGGAGGTATCTACTGAAAAATTTATTTATAGAAGTAAAAAGTATCTAGAGGTTATCATTTCTGTTTAGCAAACCTGAGGCATGCCTGGCAGACAGGAAAGCAGAGTGTGTGTACTGGGTGTTTTTTCAGATATGTCCTGTTTCTGAAGAGGCTGTTTGTTCCCACAAGATCATGTGCTACTGGCATTTGTCAGTGTCATTGATTTTGAAGGATTTACCTGTTGCCTCTTTTAAATCACTGGAAAATACTTCCTAAATTTATATAACATTGCTGATTATTCTCTTGGTTATTTGAATTCTAATACCATTTTCTTTACTCAAACAATCCACTATGATGAAAGTCACAGTGATCTCCTTTTGAAGTTCAGTTTCAATTTTTCCACATATTTGTGTATCTCCTGTCTTTATGTACCTCCATGAGCACTGTGTTTCTCTAAATGAAGGTGCTCAGTGGTTCAGCAATTAATATGAAATCATGCTTTAAGTTTTCAAGCAGCACACATTAGAAAGTTTTTTTGGTTTTTTTTTTAACTGGAGAAAATACATTAGGACTTGACTGCTTTTTGGAGAGGTGGGATGTAATAGGGAGTATTTTTTCTTTATTAAAGACAAAAGGCAACACTCAGCTCCACTTCCAGACTTCAGCTTTCCCCATTCCCTAGATTTGGCTTATTAACTCATACAGTTAGGCTTTCTTTTCTTTTTCTTTTTATATTATTTTTATCTTTTCCCTTTTTTCATGGCCTGCAACTTTTGTCACTGTTCTCATTATGAAATCCCAATCATTACAATTTTTACTGCCTTTAAATAGGTTTGTAAGACAAATGATAGATTTTTTTTTTCAAAATGTGGGACCATAACTTTCACCCAACTACATATCTGGTAATATGGCTTGAAAATAATTTTCTTATGTATTGAAACTGGTGTCATTATAGTGTTTCTTCTAAAGATATCATGTAGTTCTGTAATTTTTCACTGGCTGAAGCAGCTCACATTTTCTCTAGTAGCTTAGATTTTGTTTTTGTTGTTGTTGATGTTGTTAAATTAAACTGCTGTTTGATGGAGTTTATTTTACTTCCACTTGAATTTGGTGATATTTTCCAACCAAGCAAGAGATTTTTGCCAGGAGGCTGTATAATTCCCTTATGATTATGTATGCATTCCTCCCTCTTTCCAGCCTACCTTTTAAGTTGTTTTTACAAGTTCTCTAGATACTCAAAGGGTTCATAATTTATCTATCACTCCTTCTGAAGCACCCTCAAAAATGTTCATTTTCATGTACACTGCTATTTCAGTTTTGCTGTTAACACAAAATTTGTCATTTGTCTCCTTTTTTTCCTGCTCCAGTCTTCTGAATTCTGTAATATAACAGATCATCTTACAAACCCTGCATGCTTTTCAGTAAGTAGATATTGACACTGCTGGATTTTGTGTACTATTTCAGCTTTCCACAGACATCAGCATGGCAGTCATAATCATGTACTTGACATGTGCAGCTTCTATTGAATACTAGATTTCTTCTAGCACACTAAATCTGACCCTCCATTTTCTTTCTGAATTGGATATACTCAGACCACCTGTCACAGCACATTGCATGACATGGAAACAAAGGACACAGAAGCTCATGATCAGAGGGAAATGAAAGTGCTCTCAGATATGCAGTCACATTTGCTTGTTCTTGTAGAGAGACTCTAGTGTTTGACAAGAGTTGTTGTTCTGGAAAGTGAAAAAGATGTGGACAGGGAACTTATTAAATCAATCCATATTGATTTTCCCTCCTTAGTGACTTTTGCTGTTTGGTAGCCAAAGTAAAGGTCAGTTAAACAACACAGTCCTATTTTTAACCTTTACTTTTGTATTGGTGCAAAAATACTTCAAGTGCAGATTCAGGCAGACCAGATAGTCTGGGGTAATTTGTTGCTACCCAAGGAAGTGCTTTGCATTTTTATTTACTCCTCTACCATTTGCTTCACAAACAATGAAGCTTCATTTTGGAATGGGGAGATAGAGTAAAAGACCTGTAGCATAGGAACACAGACTGAGCGATGAATGATACAGACCTGGAGGATTTGTCTTATCTTAGTCATACTAGACCAAAACGTGGCTGGGATTAGTTCTTACTAAGAGTCTTTTCATTCTCTCTATTGTACTCCTTTCAGTCCTAAGGTAAAGATGCATTCTTCGTTAAAAATATGTTCATGGCACTTCAGATTCAGATGTTAAAATTTTAACGTAGACCATTTTCTTTTAAATGCTAAAAACAACATTTGAAACACATATCATTATTGTTTCACCCAGCAGTAAAGTATTGTGATTCCTTTTGTGGTTCTTCTCCAGAAACACAGAAGTATTCCACTGAGAAACTGAAGAATAATTTAGAGAAATGAAATATAGTTCCATTTATCCATCTTGAAGCTCATCTAAGTTGTCTTTTCAGATTCAGTGAATGAATAAAGAAATAATGATTCAACCCTGTGTCTGAATTTTTATTCCAACTCTCTTCAGCTGGATATTTCACCACAACCCCCCNNCCCCCCCCCCCCCCCCCCCCCCATCCCATTGCTACCTAACTTTTCCTGGAAGGTATTTCCCTTGGATTAAGGTTCTCAGAAATCATCGTGGTTTTCACTTCTTGGAGAAAAGACTGCAGGAGGAAGCTCTTAATTGCTCTTTTAACAGCAGCAGCTGGTAAAAGCATTAGGTCTTTAAATCCCACTGAAAATTGCAAGCTTTTTTAAAGGAGTTTGCAAGAAGGGACCAAATTCAGAATGGGCTCATAGAGCTAGGACAGAGAAAAAAAAAAGAGAGAGGATACTTTATCTAACTTTTCAGTGTTCTGTGGGTTCTAAATTAGGAATAAAAAGAAAGCCACAGTTTTAGAAAGCTGACTCTGTGGGAGGTCTGAGTGAAATAGTCCATAGCAGAAGGCAGAAGCCTTTCAGGAAATGTGCCATTCCTTCTGCATTAACTCTTGCCTCTCTTGAATTATTGTTACTAAGCTCACTAGATCTGCTCACTGATAAAAAAAAAAATGTTCTTCTAAAAGTTTGTCTTGTCCAGGACTGTTCCAGGAGTGGCAGTGCAAGCTGTTGAAGGCATTTGTGCATACAATAGAGCTCTGTGAGAAATATATGGTATAACACTGATGGCATTTTTAAGTGCTGTTTAGCATGAGAGTAAAGGTTTACACAGCATACATAATATATAGCTCTGGTTGCTAAATGTCTGCTGCCAGTGCTTCCTGATGTCAACAGTGGCTGCCATTGTTTAGTCAACTTGAAATCTTTAGAAATATAGCTGTGAAATTCTTTCCTCAAATGCAAAATGAACAGCCCTAATAAATACACCGAGCTTTTACCAACATGAAATTCCCTTTGGGATTAGAGGAAGTTGAAGAGGTTTGTTAACAGTGCTCAGTGCTATTCAGAGTGGGTGAGGTAGGAGGATATTTAAAAGTACTCAGCCTGGCCTGATTGTGTTCTTGCTAAATTCAACCTCCCATTTGTTTTAATGGCCAGAAGAGAAATTAATCAGTAGTACAAACTGGATCTGATGCAGAAACTCCTTGAGACCTGCCCTATAAAACTGAACAAGTTACTGGATCATAGTTGTCTCTTTGACTTTGAAACCTCAAGGTTTTGTTTTTCACACCTCTTGCTTTCTAGTACCACTTTGAGGCATTCCTTTCAGACAGAAAGCACCATTTTGGTTTCTGTAAGAACATGATAGCAGTGCCTCAATCTTTCTGTTTAAAAGGATTTCTCTGACTTGTTCTTTCAAAGCTTTCCCACATTGCTTGCTGTAGGCTTTTTATATTCAGCAAAGACAATTTCTTTGGGTAACAAATCTCCCTACACATCACCCTCAATTCCTTTCAAATTTGGTCAAGATTTAAAGTGAATAAGTGTGATTTGAGATCCCATTATTTTTTGGAGTGAAGATGGGAAACAAAGGAGAAAATAAGATAAAGCCTCCCATTTGCAAGAACAGGTGCTCTACCCTTTGCTTTTATAGTGCAAAAGAATGCAACAAATTATACATGAACCAGGTTAGCAGAAGAACAGTACTACAATCTGCAAAAACAAGTTGGGGTTTTCTATTGGCTTTGTACTTATCATTCTTTCCCCTTGTACAAACACATTAGGCACAGTGCAAACTGAAGATTTTGAAGATGTTACTGTGGAGTACTAACAGGATGAGATTTGTATGTTAAATCAATATTCTGATCTATGTTATGGGCAGATCACTTTTAATCTAGAAGGGACTTCTTAAGTATAGATTTTGAAACATTACATTCAAATATATAAACAGTATTACTCAGTACTGTATCTTCCATTCTGCTTCATCCCTAAGAATGGATAGTGAGTTTCATCACCCCTGACCAAGACTAAATCCAATGTCATCATAAAGAAGAGAGAGGGGTCCCCTGAATTTAAAATCTCAAAATTCAGTAATTTTATTCCTAAATCTTAATTCCTTGGGTTTTTTGATAGTTTTTTGTACTCTGATTCTTAATCACACAATCTGCGGTCATTTTTTTCTTGTTTTTCAAGAAGTAGTGGTATGATACCATGTCTTCTGCAAACGAGATAAGCAGAAAAGCATACCAGAAATGTGCTGAGGGACAGACTCTTCTCAGAAGATTTCATCTCAGAGGTGGAGCCTGTCTCCTCCTCATGCTCGCTCCATTGCCACCTGCAGCAGCTACATCTCTGCTCCCTGTGACTGTCACTGGTGCCACTGCCTGCAATGGCAATTCCCTTTCAGTGAGAGATCACAGTCCACACCCAGCAGCACTGGCACAGACAAGCCACACAGACACTGAGAGCTGTGCTTGGGTAGTGTGTGTGATGAAAGAAACAAGGCAAAACAGCACAGAAAAGAGTGTCTGAAGTTTGGCTTTTCATTGTTCGTTTACAAGAGTTTTGGAAATAAATCTGCCTGGGAATGTTGGGATTTGTGTGTACAAAAGCTGCTGCTGTTGTGTATGTCAGCATAAAAGTTTTAAGGAACAGCTCAGCATTGGTCCATGGGGCCAGGGAGGCTTGTCCTGCACACACACATCCACAGTGCTGGCAGCATTTTGCAGTGCTGTTGGAGTAATACTCCCCTTCTAGTCTCACATCACTAAAAGAACAATTTATCTCCTCTTAATTCTACAGATCTAGACAACAACACTTTTTAAATAACATACCACTTTTGTACAATTAATTCTAGTCAGATTTACACTATTCATTTCAAATGAGCCTCGGGATATGACACTGTGTTAAAGCAGGATTTTACCAGTTAGAATTCTGGATTTGGGGGACCAGTTTTCTATGTTCACACTTCCTATCTTCCCTTCTTCTTTCCTTGAAACACAATAATTCTGTGTATTCAAGTTTGGATTATTTGCCACTGATGGAAGTAGCAATAACAACACTAAACAATAGCAGATGCTTTCTTTCAAGTTTAGTCATCTCTAAGTCAAAATTCATCATTCATAGTCAATCTTGGACTCGTTTTCACATATTTGGAACTTAAAATATTTGGGATTTCTTGTCCACTGAAGCCCTAATGGAAGCTGTTTATGAGTAACTTCAAAAAAACTTGGTTCATTTTTGGAGTGTTTAGAGGGTGAACATCAATAATTCTTGTTTGGTCCACTGAGCATTGTGATTGTGTGTCTGAATCCCTACAGTTTGTCTTGGATTAACATATAATCCTCTGGTTTTGAACAGGCGAGATGTAACACAGTAAAAATAAGTATTCCAGAATAAAAGTTAGAAAACCAGTTCTTCTCTTACCAGGAAAGTATTTTGTTTGTATATTTAAATGGGTACTCTCAAATTTGTTGGCTAGAGAACCATTAAACATTTAGTGGTGTCCTAGGCATATAACTAAAATTAATTTCTCTGTGGGAGAAATTTCTTTGTAATTAAGAAACAGCAGTTCCTTAATTAACATATGGATTTCCGTAAAAGGGTATATTACTGCTTTAAATTTCAGAATTTAAATTACATTCTTAATAGTCAAAGAAATAGATGGTCAGTAAAACAAAGAAAATTAGTCCTTTTCTTTTTTAGGCATAAAAGCAAGGGAGTCACTAGCTGTGGTGATAATGCAAGAACTATCTCTCAAAAACTGCAAAAAGAAAGAAAAGTCAGTGTTACAACTGCTGTAATTTTGAAAAGGAAACACCATAGAATGCTAGAAAAAAAAACTAAAAAACCCTCTGCTAAAATTCCAAAAAAATTTAATCCTTCCAGGAATTCTACCTATCAATAAGAAGAAAAGATAAACACAGAACAAACATCCTGTAGGACAATCATTCTTTTGGCAGTGCCCTTTCACATGAAAACCATTAGGTTGAATCCTTCCTTGCTTAACACCAGTGATTTAAGCCTACAACCATCTGATAGCTGCTTACAGATATTTATGCAATTAACAACAGTTCATCTGATGATACAGTTCACAGCTGACAGGCATGCATCACCCAAAACCTCTGCCTGGTTTTCCAGCTGGTGAGTAACATTTCAGGGGCCTGAGATAAAGTCAATTTATCTATTCAGCTTCATTTGTGCTCATTGTGTGAAAGAGGGGCAGCATGGGCAGGTGTTACTCCTCTGGCTCTGGGGTCATTCCATGGTTTTACACAGCCTGCAAACTCAAGGTGCAGAGAAGCCACCCATCTGTGGAGGTTCAGGTAGAAGGAGTCACAGCTACCAAGACAGCACTGTACTGAAACACCTATGTCATCTTCTCTGACAACTTTTTTTTTTTTAATAAAAATTCCTTTAGGAGCAGAATTTCCCCAGACATGGCTCTGTTGTTCAATATTTTTTGGAATCATTAGTGTGTTTTTGCATATTTAGTATGGATTATGTCAAAAAATTCTCTTTTTTATTTGTACATGGCTTTTGGGGTGCAGTTTTTTGGTGTGTCAGAATTAGTCTAAGAAAATAGACATTGACTTTGGCCAGCCTTAATAGTTTTGCTAAGTGGTGAACTCATTAAGCTCACAGTAGATGGATTCCTGTATACTTTACTTTAGGAACAAAGCCATTCCTTCATAAAGTGTTGGGTTGTCCTGGGTTTTTTATTTATTGGGATCATGATCCTTTAAAAGCTCATATATTAAAACTACATTTGAAAATGGCTATGCTTCTGCTCCTCTGCTTGTCACTTCAGTGTGTGTGTTGATGTTACCTTGCTTAGGTGAAGAAAGTAACACCACAGAGAAGGGGAGGCTGAGAAATGGGTACCAGAAACTGGTAATTACCCACAGCAGTTCATTAATGTTTGTGTGACTATCTCTGATCTGCCTTAGCCATTAGGTGTGTGGTTTTATTAGACTCACCTGCAGTACATTTGGAGTTGAATAAGTCAATCTATTCAGCATGTATAAGTTTGTACCAATAACATAAGGGAATAACGTTTGGAAAAAACTCCTGTGTAAATATGTAGTCCGTGTGATTTCAGTCTTTACCATTTTGCCAGCCTGCTTTTTCTGTCACCAAAAGCAAAAATGAACCTGTCATTGAGAACATCTCACATACCTGAAGGGATAGAAAGATTTCCCACTTAGGATATTTTTTAGTTTAATGAACCATCTAGAAAGATGCTTTGTTACTGCAGAAAAGATAGAACAATCAACCACCTCTCCTTCAGAATCATCATCAAGAAAAACTTTTATTTTTCCTCATGTGTTTTATTACCTCTTGAATTGACCTAAACTGCCTTTATGGATTAATAAGATGCGACAAGTCCTACAAAACTTATTCATTCCTTACATTTAAAGTAATAAGCAATAGACAGTGACAAACAAAATAAAAGTAAACCAAGAAGCATAGAAAATGACAAGACATTTGTATTTTTAATGCAAAAAGAAACAGAGAAATACTGAAGCAACCTGTTCACTGTATCCCCGGGTTCCCATACTCAGCTTCAGAAGTCCTTGAGCCCTGACCAACTTCCAACACTAAGGCTGCTAATTGAATCTCTGATTAAAATCTGACTTTACTCCTCAAGGAAAGTTACAGGATAGATTAAGGAAGCAGATGCAAAGTCTTAAAGTCTTGACAGTGCCTCAAAACACCAGCACTTAACACAAGAAAACAGAATTTCCAGTACCTGTGAGCAAACCTAATGAGGTGGGAGGAGGAGATGGCAGGACAGAAAGGATTCCTGGTCTGGGGAAACCTTCTGGGGTTGGAGGAGAGCTGAATCTCTGCTCTGCAAGGGCACAGGGGGTCTGTGACAGGGGCTGCTGCATTGTCACCATGCACACACCTGCCAGCAGCACCAGTTCCCTGTGCCAGGCACTGCTGTGCCAGGACAGTTTCCTGCAGGGTGAGCAGGGTGGGCAGCCAAAATGGTAAATCCAGGCTGACCAAGAACCAAACCAGCAGCACTGGTCACTCTTCTGAGTTGTTTCATCAGACAATAACACGGTTTTCCTACTTTGTTGTTGCTCTCTCCCTGTTTCCTCAGGGAGGTCAGGTTTCCATGGGAAGCTCAGCTCTGGAAAGCTGATCCTGCCCGAGGTCTAACAGCAGAGCCCCTCAGGCAGGAAGGCAGCACAGAGGGCCCAGTGGGAAGGAGCAGATGGAGAGAAAACCAACCTGCTCTCCAAAACTATTTAAAGCTAAATGCTCCTTTGCTGTGGCTCTGTAAAGGCTATATAAAATCGTGGAACATTTAATCAAAAAGAAGGGTCGTGATGAAGAGCAAAAAGTAATGCCAAAAATTGAAAACAGGTAGTCCTTTGTAAATGAAAATATAAGCCTGATAAAGGCTGAGATAAATCTGCATCTACCCCTTGAAAATTGTGAAGCCACACTGCTAAGAAGGGTTTTCCATGGAACACCAAAATGGGTAAAAGCAGAATTTTTGGTCCTGATTTTCAGTTCTGGAGTTAAAGTTTGCCTTTTACCTTGGCAATAGGACATACTCATAGTAATGCTGTGCTTTCATTCAGCTGAGAACTGTCACAGGATGAGAGCAGAGCTTTCTGATGGTACCTTCCCATCATACAACTCATTAATTTTCAGGTAAGCCTAAGCAAATTACTGACTTGCATGCAGTTCACCACTGATTTCCCTGATGCTCTGTCTTGTGTCTAACATGCTGAGAATTCTGGTCACTTCAAGAGATCTCCAAAGCTCTACCAATCATTAACTTATCTGAGCACAAACATTCTTCTAACTGCCAAAAAAATTACAGTGAGTCTGGAAACAGATTCAAGCCAGGACTAGCATCATCTTAGCCTGTCAAAATTATATTGTAGGTAATAACTTGCATGCTTGCAGACTGATATACAAATGAGTTAGGGTAAGCATTAAGACAGACATTTTAGTAACAATCTGCCCACAGACAAATTTCCCCAGGAAGGAAATATGCTTTAAAGAGTAAACACAGAAACAGAGTCTTCAAGGTTATCCTCTCAGTGGAAAAGTTGGATAAAAACATTCATCATTTCATATATACATTTACATATAAAATTTCAAACCTATGAGATATACAGTACAAACATAAGGATTTAGGGCATAGTTTTCTGTTAAGATGAAGGTCTGTGTTTCTCTGTTGTGTAGGTATGAAGTTATGAATACCCCAAAAATCTGCTGAGGTTTGTGTGGAAAAGAACATGAAAGTGCAAGTGAGACTGAGTAAAACAGAAAAAAGAATAAGAAATACGCTCTCCAAAGTTCAAGTACAAAACAGGATTCAAAACTACACTGATTTTTCAGTCCTTTGGTAAAGCATGTTTATCATATGCTTAGTGTTTCATGGGACTGGTAGTGTGAGTGCTCTGCTTGGAAGATCACTCACTGCAATTCAGCATGAGCTGACTGAATTCAACTCCCTCAATGTATTGCTCGAGGTCACATAAAAAATATGATGACCAAAACCAGAATTTTTATTTGGAAAATTTTTTTTAACATTTATAGCCTTGCCTATTGATCAAACTAATAATCACACCTTGTTAAAGGCTGTCAGAAAATAAATCCAGTCAGTTTAAATGCCAGCAACAACACTGAAGTCTCCATGACACACATGCTTGTCTGAACAAAAAAGACTTGCAGCAACAAATGAAACTACATTTCCTGGACCTGGTACTTTTTCACGCCACCAAACTAGTGATTCACATATGCATAGTTTCAGTCTTCATTATCTGCTTCAAGATATCCAAGGGACATACAAAATTTGCATTTTTTTTTCTCTCCATTCCTGGCTCAACTGTTCCTATCATCTTTTGCTAGATTTACAGGGGGTTTTAGCACCTGGACTATGGCAGAAATTTTTGCTCCATCTTTAAAATGGAATTTTGCTCTATCTGCCTGTACCTCTAGTAGAGGTCTGCAGTTACCTGAGCCCCATATCAGCAAAGCTGGCACAAGAGGAACAAGTATTCTCATGTTCCCTCTCTGACCTTCCTTGTTTTGGCTTGAAAGGAATCAAACCTAGGATGTAACTGAGCCTGTTCCAGAACTAAGAGAGAATAGATGGCAGTGGGATGAGCACCAATAAATAGAGCACCCAGTATTCCCATCCTAGATTTAAACATCAATTGTAGAAGACATGATGTAGATTATATAGTATTTTATGGCACATTTTCCTGAGGGATATGGCTCAGATAAATTCAGAATCCAATTTAAGTCAAATAACAAATGTCTGAGGAAAAGGTATTGAAAGATTATTTTTATAAAAATGTGATTACATGCTGAAAATGAGAGAGCATATGGAGTCTTATGCATGAAAACAAAAGCAAACAGAGCTCATACTAGATGTAATATTCACTCAGGGATCTTAAGGGAAAGAAATATTTCCACGAACTTTATTTTCATGTCAGAGTAAGTATGATCCAGAAAGCAACTTGCCTTTTTGAAATTTCTGTTCATATGTTGGTTTTAAGGTTGGAGTGAGGGGTTGTGTTTATCTGTGAATAGTAGAAAACATATCTACAGTGTCCAGAGGTGAAAGTGCCTAAAGCATGAATAAATGTGTGAGTGAGCAAAGTTGACTGTGGATAACAACTGGATGCAGATCTAAATCAGCAGGCAACAAAACACCACAGGAGTAGGAAAGCATAGGTATCTCAGTGTTAGGGTTGTTGTAAGCTGCTCTGAGTCTGTGGTAAAAGCACAAAGGATAAAATAGAAATGTAAAATTAGTATAATTTAAGAAAAACTTATGTGTCTTGACCTGTAACTGACACTACCATTAAGCTGTGCCAAAGAATCAGCTCTGACTCTTATGCCACCAAAATACTTTCTCCTCCAAACAATGGAATTATCTCCTCCCACACATACCAAGAGTCTCTAGAAGTTCAATGTAACTCAGGACATACAAGGATTTGGGCAACATTCACTTCATATTTGTAAGTTGAAGTAATAACAAGGGAAAGAGCTCTCTTGAGGAAAGATACTAAATGTTTCCACCAGAAAAGGGAAGAAAAAACCTAAAGATAACAACAAAAAATAGTGGCAAAAGGCTTAAAGGAGAAGCATACCCTGAAAAATCCTCTGCTCAGCCTAGTGTCTCTTGCCCATGCTTGCTTGGGGATCTTATACTCTATTACTCATTTTTTAAGTGTTTTAAGTTTGTGGGTTTCTACACTGGCTTTAGTCCTGTACAGTTCTTATTTTAAACCCTGACTGGGATCACAGGTGTCACTGGGAGGTTTGTTCCCAAGGAACATTCCTGACTCAGGTCATTTGGCAGCCTGGACACACCAAGCACCAGAATGCCCGGGTGTTACCAAGCAGGAGATTGTAAAGGTGAAATGAAGCTTCTCAAAGTCAAGGCATTGCCTGTAATTTTTGCTCTACTGTTTATCTTGACATTAAGGCAGCATGTCTTCATAGAAGATGTGTTACAGCTCCACAGGAAACTTCCCACCAGGGAAATATTAGTGATAAAGAGCCTATGTGCAACATTATACAGTGGCATAGACTGTGTCATCCAGTTCTCTTTCTGACTTCAGAACAAGTGAATTTAGGACTGCTTTGACAAGAAAGACCAAAACTGAACTTCTGAATGGATTTTATAGAATTTCACAGAAGATATGTATGTATAATTACTAATATTCTCATAGTAAATGTAATTTTAATAATAAGGCATGTAATAATTTAGGAATATATGTTCTGCTTCGACCTGGATGTTTAATTTACCAGTTTGGTTTTTAAATGTCACATGCTTTCTAATGGCTTCATAGGAGTTCAAATCCATTTAGAATATACTTTGGAACTTGAAAATAAAAAATCCTATTATAAATTAATTAAGGAAAAAAGTAGGTATTCACCCAGAGCATTGTGTTAAGCATGTAAATGAGTCATTAAAACAAAAAAAGGAGGAAATAATTGAGTGGGGGTTTATTTTTTTATTAATTGCTCACCCATGGATCTGCATGTGTCTACCAGGCACTGGAATTTATGGTGTTAATGTGACCATAAGTGGTGATTTAAAGCAACAACTATTTTTATTCTCCAGTATGCATTCCAAGAAGGGGATTTTCCCCATCACTAAGCCTCAGCTGAAGGAACCACCAGATATCACTTCTTTCAGCCTTCAGAAATGCCACCATATCACATATTTGTTTGAAATAGGTAATGCTCACTTCAACCTCAACTCTTATTCCACAAAACCCCTCTTCTAAAATATTTCTAATCTACTGCTTCAGAGTTTCTAATCTACTGCTTCAGAGTTTCATGCATCTGAAAACCTCCACGCTGGAGCAGACACTTGAAGCAAAACTCCTGATTCCAAAAATATTCTTTATCAGTCACTACGTTTTTCTGCTCAAAACCAAAAAAAACTTCCCAGTTCAGATATCTGCATGTCAGCCTAGAAAGAGTGAAAACTCTTTTTTGCTCTCTCACCCACATTTAATGGATTTAAAGCTGCCTGTTCTGTTGGCAAGGGAGAGGAAGGGGGCTGGGTGTCCCTCCAGCTGTTTGCAGCAATCTTAGCACACAGAGAGGTTCACATCCAACTGCTGTAGGCTGGGACTGAGGGCAGGGAAGTAATCCCACAGCAGGTCTAGCTCCCAATTTTCCCTGTTTTTTTTTCATTAACAATCTTTATTTTTTGTCTTCTGTTTTGGGGTCTCCCTTCAGTAAGTAGGTAAATTTGAAAACAGTGAAAAAAAATCAGTTTTTAAAGCAATAGCTGAATTGTTCTGTGCCTCCTTCCACTCCTTTACTCATTCACAATTCCCTGCTCATAGTTTTACAGGTTTTTCATATATTCCAGCTTTTTGCCACTTTCACTCTTTGTCCTGTCACTTCCATGCATTTTAATTTCACATCCAAGTTTCCTGTTGTGATATGCATTTGAGAAGCTTTGGAGGCAAACAAGTCTTAAAAAAAGTGAGCAGTGAGTGGCAGGGTGTATTGACTTCTCTAGATTTACATTTCCCTCAGCATTCACAGAAGTCTAATTGATTTGTGGACCTTGTGAGCTTTCTCCCTCCAAAAAAATAATTGTGCATGCAGTCCAATTACACCAGGGCAATTAAGAATTACAATTTGAGTTAGGAATAATAATAGAATTCAAGACAGAAAACAATTATCTTTTTCTGGTCTGTTTCTTTTCAAAAAGAGGTCAGAGCCAACATTTCCACCAAATTCAAGAGGAAGACTTTTCTGCCTTTATTGTCAAGCAAACACAGTTAAAATACATAAACCAGACATATATAGTCAAAATACGTGGACTGTGTTTAAGGCCAAATTTGGTAACTGATCACAATGAATCACTGTTTCTAAATGAGGGCAGAGGTTGTCCCCACAAGACTTTTTCTTTTATTTAAGATTTCAGTAAGCGTTGCTGAGTTTATCAAGACCTACTTTCTTGTTTTGTGTACAGAGTACCTCATGCAGTGGACTACTGCTCCACATCTGTATGGCAGGGCTGCAGCACAAAGACAAAACAAAACCAAAAAAACAAATTCAATATGATTAAATTGTTTCATCTGGCATCTTTCTCCACAGTACTGCTATTGTTTATGCAAAGATTGCCATTTTGAGACAAAACTAAGGCCATCTTTCTAAAATCTTAATGTTGCAGTATTTTAGAACACCTGAACATAGCTGGTGGCATAGTCCTGAAAATTAGAAGATAGAAAAACAAAACAAACAAATTCCAAGAAAAAATATTGAGTTGGATTTCAGTTTAGTTGAAAAAATCCTTCAGGCTTTGGAAGCATCCTCTGCAGAGAAGAGCAGAGAACCTAAATCTTGCATATGTTCCCAAGCAAAAAGAAAGAGCTGCTGTTGCTTGTACACCACGAGCTCAAGAGTGCCAAGGGATGGGAACACAGTTCAGCCCCTTGGAAGAATGAGCCTGAGAGTGGCCACACGAGAGTTCACTCTCCAGCACAGCCAGCAAGGCAGGGGAGGACAGCAGAGGGATCAGCCCCAGGTCTGGCTGTAACTGTGAGTGCTGGAAAGAATTCTACTCTAAAGCAGAACTGCAGTAAAGGATCAGCAGGAGCAGGGACTGACTACACACAGTGATTAATTTTTTAATGTGTAAGGAGCCCAAGGAAAGTTCTCTAACTCCTCTAACCTCAACCACTTCTTATGACTGATAATATCAGGGACACAAAGTGCAGGAAAGTAGTTAAGGAATTGCTCCCATGAGGCCAAATCTACACACATTTGCCCTATTCATTTGTACAAAACTTGTTTTCAAGGTAAAAGTTCTCCCAAGGCAACCCTCTGGTTCTGTTGGTAGATCCCACACAACCACAGGCTCTTGATTCTCTCCAGTGGAGATTTTGTGAGGTACAAATGCGGGTTACATGCCCAATTTCCATTATCTCTCAAAGACAATTACATGCTAAACTGCCTTCTGTGCCTTTTATAACCTCTTTTAGAGTCAGAGTCAGATTACAGAGATTATCTACAAAAGGTCTCACAACAGCAGTACTTTGAGGTACTTCTTTAAAATGCTTTTGGAAGGTTTGACAGCATACACAAAATATAGAGTAATAATCATGTAGTCTATGGATCATTTTAAGAAGCTGACATTTATATGCTAAAATAGGATACATTTTTAAGGAAGCGTACCCTCAGTCTAAAATATATGCAATTGTGGTTTATTCTGTTGCTCCAGTGAATTAAAACATTTGTTCTACAAAACACAGATGAGATGTCATCTGGGGGGTTGATGACTTTTTAAAACATCTCAGAAGACTGAGGGGGAGATTTTGTTGTAAACTAGGTTGCAATAAATGGAGTTTGTAGTAGAAAATTATGTCCACTACATGGTAAAGGGTTACTGTCACTCTCAGCCCTGGTCTTGCTTTATTTTGTTTTTCCTAGTCTAGCCAGCTGTAAATCTTTGAAATTGCATAATGCCAATTAAGAAAAATAAAGAGCAAATTGAGATACCAGTATCCATACAGGAATGCTGCTGGCTGAGGCCCCAGATACTTTTTATGTCTCCAGTGATTTGCCTGTAACTGTTCCAGGAAGTTTGGGAAAAGCTTTGCATTGACATCGTGCTGCAAGGGCTGGAAAAGCTTTACCCTGGGAAAGACTTGAGGCCTCTTTCAGTGTCCTGGGTAGCCCAGCCTATGACTGCTGTGAACATTCTCAAGGTTAATGAATTTAGCAGAACTTCCAACAATCTCCCCACATACATTTTTCAGAGCAGTTTTACTGAAGGGAAAGTTTAAAAAATTGTTTATTTTTAGTGTTAGTTTTTCTCCTCATTTCTCTCTTCTCGAAGTCTTGGAATTTTATTTTTCATTTAGGTTTCTTTTTCCTCTCAATGCTCCTATGTACTCCATAAAAGGAAACAACATAATAATTATCTTGATTTAACAAGAAAAAAGAAAAAAAAATTAAAAATTAACCAAAAAAAAAAAAAAAATTAATTTCCACAGTAGTTTATTCTCACTTCCTAACTCAGAAGGTTAAAGATGACTCTCCTCTTCCTAATTCAGGGGATTGAGACTTTTTTCTTTTACAAATGAAAAATTATTAAAAAAGACACAATTATAGTGTCATTCTGTAGAACAGCAAAGACAGTGGACCATTTAAGCTTTGGTTGAGCGTGGTGGCCACTGTAGGAGGAGAAGTCATCCCAAGAGTTGTCTTCTGAGGAGGGGAAAGCATTCAATGTGTGCTAAATTCAGTACTCAATCCATCAGCAGAATATTCAGTGGAATTACTCTTTTGAGTGGGATTTTGTTTCCCAGGAATTATTTAATTTACTTTCCATTGTCAGAGTGGTCGGGCTCTTCTGACCTAGACTGACTCAGAAGCTTGGGTGACCCAGTCTGCACAGAGTTGTCAGAGACCTGGGAGCCCAGGGCTCCTCTCTAGATGCCTTCTCTGACTGCAAGAGGAACTTGGTGACCAGTTTGAACCAGAAACCTTATTTTTAGATCACTAAAGTTAGTTAAATAAAAGGTTGGCTAAATAAATTGTAATAATTTTATGGCTCTCGGTTTCCAAGTTAAATCTGACAATACAAAAGGTGTGTAAAAGCAGTAAAAAGATTGTGGGAAGCAGGAATCCCTTTTCTAATAAAGGTTGGGGACAAAAACAAGAAATAAAATGACCTTGTGGGTTCACAAGAAATTGACTTCTATGCCAATTGGTTCTAAAGATGCCAGTTTTTCAAACTTCTTATTCTTGTAGTACATTTTCCTCATAAATATGTTGTATAGGAAACTTGTTTTTATAACTTCTCACATTTGGCAAATTGAAACCCCAATGTCTCATTTTATTTGCTGATATTTTACAGACAAGGGCAAGTAACATCACAGAAACAATGCTGACTGTGTGTACTTGTTGCTTTTAATAAAACTGTCAAGTACTAAAGCCCTGAGAGCGCATGGGCATATTTATAGATTGTTTCTCTCCAAATGGATAGGAAGAATTCTTTTTAAAGCCACATTCACAAGTATAAAGCTTGGGGAAAAAAATCAACTCATTACAAAAAATATTGTAGAAAAATTAAGACAACATTTACACAAAGATAGAAAAGGACAAACTACCGAATAAAGCCAAGAAAAAATATTAATTCAAAAATTTATTTAAAGTAACCCTTAAAGTGTATTCTAAAAATAATGTGATTCTAAGCAAGAAAAGCAAAAAATTAACATATGGAAACTATTTTGCCTTTGCTTGGTTGTGATGTAATTTCCTACTGAGGGATCAACCTTATTTAAGACATCAGTGATTAACATTTCAGAATATATAAAAGCCCTCACTGGACTGCAAAAATACAGTTTGTTTGGGGTTTTTTTATTACAGGTAAATATACAAAATCAGATATAGACAAAATATGTCGAATAAATGCAAGAACTTGGATGTAGTAGACAAGTACTTAAAATCACTTTCAGAGGTACTGACTAAAAAAATCTCAGGGAATTTAGCCAGGAAGAGAATCCAGAGGTTAGATCTGCAAAAGTATTTAGGCCATTTAATCATAATAGCTATTTTAGTGGAATATTTTAGTGGAAGTTGGATGCTTAAATACATTTAAGGATATGGCTGTAAAACTGCAAGAGCAGATTAAGGACTGTAGTTCTTAAACTTGCAAAAATAGCTGGTCCTAATCAGTTAGTCAGATTTAGTATGTAAGCCTGCAATAGTAACAATAGTTTTGGGCACTTATTAGTGGATGTGCAGAAGCCATCATTAAGCAAGCATTACCTGAAGCTGAAAGTGTCAAAGAAAGGGCATCTCAGCCCCACCCTTCTAATGTAACTTAGTCCATACCTCAGATAAGATTTTAAGTTTTGTGTAATATCTTAGAGTGAGAAACGCAAGGGAAATTAGCTTCTTACCTTCACATAAAGAGTTATCTTCTGCATTTACCAAATCTGAAGGCCACATCTACAGTACTATCCTTATATATAGTTAGTAAACCCAGAACCCTGACATGTTTTTGTGCTCTATATCATCTTCAAAAATGCTAACATACAAAGTTGAAACCATATGCTTCACTGTGGCTCTTCTACAAGGACAGCTAATACCTCTAGTGTCCTTCATTTTGATATTGATGACAATGAGAGGCTTCAAATGCTCTCTTCCTCAAGGCTGAAAATTCTCATGGACTTTAAGGACACTTTGGCTTTAAGAGCAGAAATAATCTGGCTCAGTTTAGATGTCAACACAGTTAATCATTCTGGGTTCCCTTGACAGTCAATGGAGATCTATTCAATGTAGACTGTGGAGTTCAGGTTGTGATTCATCTCATCCTGAAGTACACACTTGAAATAGGTCAGTGAAACTGTGCCCTAATAAGGCCTGTTTCTCTTCATAGACTACAAATGGAGCCCAAGACGATGAACTCAACTGGAGATAGCCAAAGTTAAAATTAATCCATTCTTGTACCATGCAGCACAACCTTTGTGGATGTAGTCTGTCATACCCAGTATCCATTTTTCCACAGAACAGGATGAAGTAAATTAATTATCAATTATAAATATTTTCAAGCTGAGACTCTTGAGATTTGCCTGTAAAATAAAATTATTATTACATCTATTTTAAGGTTACGGTAAAAATGTGTGTAAACAGAATCTAAAGAATCAAAGTCTTGAAAGAAAAAAGAAACAAGAAGTAAAAATTAGACATGGGATTTCAAAAGCAAAGGGATTTGAATGTCTAATGAAACTGAGTAAGCATATATCTTGGGTTTCTCAGGAAGCCAAAATATTAGTAAAGGGAAAATAAGATCAAGAAAACATTGGCATTTGCCATTTCTATATTGAAGAAGGAATGCAGAAAAAATAGCTTGTTGTCTTTTAGCAAATAGGTTAATGTAAAGTTGTTATTCATTCATTCCATCATATTTATGACTGGAGAAAGAAGAGCATTCCAGTAGTCACATTCTATTCACTTCAGCTTTTTCCAGAGCATATGAATCCACATTTATGCAACCTCTGACCACTGATTCTGAAAAATAAAACTCCCAGGAATCCTGTGAGCATAGCAGTTTTTCAAAAGGACCATTTAAAACCTTAAAAATATGTTACACTCCAAATACACAATATTAAGCTCTGTCCATTAAGAAGTTTTTAAAAAAGAGATTTTGAGAGGAAGACTTATAATGAATACCTTGACTAATAAAAACCCAATACATATGTATTTATCTTTACATTAGCCCGTCTCTTTCAGCAGGAAACATTATAGAACTGTGATTACCATGCACTGAGGGTTTTTTTAACATGTAAAATAAAGAAGAGAGGGGATAAGCTGTGGTGAGGAAAATGCAAGCATTGTACAACTCACCAGACCTCGTGTCCCAGAGAGATTTATTTATTGGAAATTATGGCAAGAGGAAAAAGACTAAATAACTTTAAGTCCCTAGTTATTATGTCATATGTAGCCCCACAGTACAATACAGTCACAATCTGCTGTTTTGTAAACTGAGCTTTCAAACACTTGTTATTTTAAAGCTGCAGCTTTTCAAGGTCCTCTGACAGCCAGTGGTCTCAGCTCTCAGCCTGATTCATGGCTGGCTCTGAGACAGAGGAAGTTCGTGTCTGCTATAATCTAAACACTTTGCAAATGGAGCATTGGAACAGTGGTGAAAGAAGAAAATAACCTAAACCCTATAACCCAGACAAGAATCCTGCAAAGCTTCTGGGGAGAAGAGAAAGGAAATAAGTACAACAGCACAGTCTGCAAGATCAGCAAATGTATTCACATGATTTTATTTCAAAAAACTCTCAGAGTTCCAGGCAGGGAGAAGAGGTTGATTTTAAGCCACTTAGCTGAAAAGCAGTGAGAATCAGTCTCTGTCGAAAATATGGAAACAATGTCCCAGACGTGTACTTCTGCAACATCTGTATTTTCCATTTCAAGAGTAAATACAAAAAGGTTGGTTGTAGGAGGATTTATCCTTCCCCTCCTCTCCCTTTCACCCCTGAGAATTGTGTCTCGCCCTTAAATTCAGAGCAGTGAAGGACTGTAAAGCATAAAGAGATGTGGATAATTTCCACTGCACTGAATTTGAGATCTACAGTTTCAGAGGTGCCATGCAGACAGTAAAGGGAAGATCTATTCCTGGACTGTGGTAAAACACCCCTATAATACTGAGATAATGAAATCAAGACATTTTAGGCTGTTTAGGCTTTCTTAAAGGAAACAAAAGTTCAAATATAGGGAGAAATATTTTAAAAGCTCCCTAGTCAATTAACCAAAAACATGTTTATGATATATTAGTAGCCTAGAATTAATTTCCCATTTTTCTCTTATACAATTCTTGAGCATTTGCAGCCTTTGTTTCCAGTACTCATCTGTTTGTTACCAGTCCAACTTTCATAGAGCAACCCACATCAAAATACTCTGCTGGGATATAAAAGAGGCCCTCAAGCTGTCCCTTTGCAGCCTGGTCTGACCAAGTGTAAAAGTTTCTTTTTTGATTACTTGTATGGACATATAGGTAGCCTCGGGATAGCATTCTAGCTGCAAGGTTCTCTCAGCTGTCAGGAAAAAATATGTTTCTGGATGAACACTTGGTAATTCTGTCCTACCAGTCCTCATTGCAACATAAATCAAATGTATTTTTGCAGTTCATGCTTGGTGAGTTACAACTCACTTTTTAGCATTCATTTTGTAGACAGTAACACAATACAGCAGGGACTGTTGCATAGGGAAGAATTTGTGAGAAGAAGTATAATTTGTATACATTCTGTGCAGAAAGACACCATGCTGAAGATTTTGGCAACTTACTTGAAATGTTTATAGCAGCCATAATACTTGCCTTTCAAAAACATGATTTATGGGCAGCTGGAATTTACACACATTGCTTGGAATCTGTGGAAGAATCTATAGGATGGTTCATGTCCTCCAGAAAGCTGGATCCCTAAAAGCAGAGCTATGGAGACTGTAGAAAGTACACTCACAAAGCATCTGCAAACTAGTGCCAGCATTCTTGCCTTTGTTATCAAGCGATGGAAAGGCTTTTCTAGCTAAACTGAAGTAATTAAATCTCCCAGCTTTCTTTAAAAGGATAGAACTGTCTGCTGTTGGTCTGAAGAAGTGCACCGAGAGAATGTAAATTTTAATTTCATGGTGCAAGTGTTAAATTATTGCCAACTAAGCTGCCTGCCAATAGTACATGAAATGCCACCACATTTTAATAATTGTCCTTTTGTTTTAGGTGGAAATACCACATGTGTTATGATTTGGAAGTTTTTATGTGCAATTAGAGCCCTGAGAACTACAGCAGCATTACCACATTCAGTTCACCTAATTGGACTGAGAAGAAACTACCATTTCTGAAATGGTTTGTGTCCTTTTGAGTGTCTGTGTTCATGCATGCGTGCATAAAAAATGAAACTTATTTACTCCCTCATCCTCATTTCCATAGGGAAATTCCTTGCAGTTCAAATTCAAGATACAGCTGGGTGTTCTAAATTAATCTCAAAACAATTGCTGGAATGCATGTAAATACTAACTTGCCCTTCTAAATCCAAGAATCCTTTCCTTGCATTTTCTCCTATGGTGTTAACATGGATTTATTACCTACCATTACAGTGCACTGAATGACACTTATCAGATTCCCAAATTATACAAATCAGAACCATTCTCATTACTGTGGAAAGAAATGTTAACTTTTTTTTTTCTTTCAGAAGTGCAGAACATGTGACAATTTTGACAATGTTCATTAGATTACATTATTGGGTTATTAACAAAGAAAACCAAATGGAGGTGTTTTCACTACAAATAGTTTTGAAGGGGTTTATAAACTTATACAGAAAAAAAATGAGGAAAAAATGGGAAAAAGCAAGAGGTGAATCTCAAATCCTTATGAAACAATTAACTTCTGCTGAGGCATTTCCATGGTTTGTTGTGGGGCCTTCTGTAAAGGCTTTTAGGTAATATTGCACTGACATTTCTACATGGCCAGTGTCTCACTGGCTTTGCAAGGTCCCTCACCTTGCTAAGAAGCTATTTGGTGACTTTGTGTCATTTGTTCTTGAATGAGTGGGTTCACCATCCCCTCTGGCCCCACAAAATTAACACTGGCCCAAGTAGCAATGAGGCAAAATCTGGAAAAACAGATAAATGTCACTAATCCTGCTCCTCCCTGACTTTATGATTTCTGTCCAAAAATTGAGCTAAGAATTGCAAATCCAACCAAAGTTGTGTTTCCAAGTCCTGTTTCAGTACCTAAGTTTCCATTAGAACCCCTAGGTTCAGTACCTAAGCTTCATTAGAACCCACACAGGGATTTAAGAGTTCACCTACTCTTATGAGTCTGACCTTTCTTCGAGTAGAAATGGAATTTCTGAACTTTTCCTTTTCTTTTCTCCCCTCTTAGTGAATAGAAAATTTCCCAGACTTGAGAAAAATAGGTTTTAAAGGAGTTTTTGCTTCTAAGAAAAGCCTGACAGTTATATCTCTAATAAATAGATTCAGATAATCTGATTCTGGGAGAATATCCCCTTTATTTCCATTTGCAGATTTAACTATACAGTGGGACATCAATAGTAGCTGAAATATAGATTTGGAGAGTCCTCTCACAGCACAGAGGAGATTATCTTATTTTAAATCCATTGAGAAAACACTGAGGTACCACAGTCCTGTCTTCCAAATGGCTGCAGACATGGACATTTCTGTCCATGCCTAGAATATCACCCTTGGAGAAATTTAATGACAGAAAGTTAAACTTTGATGGGATCAGCTAGAAACTAGGGAGGAGTATTGAAGATCAGGATGATTCCAACAAAATTCTGTCCTACTGAAACATCTGAGATGTTTACAAGTATCCAAGATTTATGTCTTTAATCAAAATTGTCTTACTAAGTTGGTTGTCCCAATCCCTGTATTTGCTGAGGTGAGTAAATTTTTATCTCCTACCTTACCTTTCTCCAGGATTCTGCTGACCACACAGAGATGCCCACTCCCTGGCAAGCCAGACATTTCTCTACATTCTTGTTAAGTATCTTGTTGATACTGTCACCTAAACTTATATTTCTAATGGTATTTGAAGCATACAGAGAACTGGAAGAGAGAACACAAGATTCTCTCTAACTGACACTCCCAGATGTGACAGCTGAAGGAAAATCAGGTGTCCTATGGCATTTCATGGTCCCATGTTTCACCCATCCATCTGAGCCCTGGATGGGAACAAATGCATGTATAGATGGCATAGAGGCATACACCTAAGCTTTGGGTTCAATCAGTGGCAGTGAATTCTATAAAATCTGTGGCAATGGGTCCTGCCCAAGAGTAAGAGGCTCTGAAACTAGGAGGAAACTAACATAGCCTGACAGAGTCCCTTGGGATCCACCTCAGAGTTCTTTCCTCACCTGCAGTGTTTTGTGCTGCTTGTGATTCAGTAACTGCAGATAGAAGACAATAAAATCTCAAGGCGAGATTATTGTAAACTTATTCTTTTCCAAGAATACAAGAATAAGGTTGCAATGGCATTGGTTCTTAAGGTTTTATATCAAATATATTATCTTTTTAGGTTTGAATGTTTTGGAACAAGCATTGACTATGATTTCACATGCATAACTTGAAAATATGTGTAATTATCACGCATATTCCATCAAGGTTTGCTGGTGAAAATCTAACATTGTAAACAACCCTTGTTTACACAAAAAGACAATTGGATCTTCTTTTGTTTCAGAGTTTACATGGTTAGAGACTGAGATCATTATTTTTGAAATGTGATGATGGGAAGACACACTAAGTACCCTTGTGAAGTTTTTACAATGAATTCTGTAAATAAAGCCCACAACAGAAGTGCACAGTGTCTCCAAAGAAACAATTATCATGTACTGTGTTTGAATAATGACTCACAATATTTTATCATCATCTGTTTACATAATAAGTCACAATGATATTTCAAAATATGGTGTATTCATTTTTTATTATTGTCTTAAATGTGCAGAAGGGAATTGCCACTGCCTAGCATCATAAACTTTGTGAACATTTCTTGGAGACTGCTTTTTTATCCCCATCCTCTTCTGCTCAAACAAAAGTGTGAAGGAAACAGAGCACACAAATAAAACGGCTGTAAAATAGTCCCATGTGTCTGGCTAAAACAAAAGACAGGAAATTCTTAAAAATATGGTTATAAACTGAAAAATGTCTATAAACATGGCTTCCTAATGTCCTGGGTTTATGTATCTGTAATTATTTCACTATCAATATTTTCTTTGTTTATATATGCACAAATGGCACTGGGTCAGAGTGCCAAGACCACATTCTCAGTCTGAGATCTGGAACACAAGTCCTGCTGTGCTGGCTTCAACTTTGCCTAAAAGATGGAACTGAGTGAATACCCTAGATTTCAGCTCTTGGAAGTTTTATATCATGCATTATTTTTAATCTTTAACCATAATCAATTGTGGAGACCTAGGTTGTGATTTTGCTTTTAAGAATTACGTGGTAAATCTCAATTAGCTCCTGAAAGCTCAGGAGGACAAAACACACTGCAGTTACAGCAAAAGTGCTCAGCACTGTCCAAGGACTGCAACAAGAGACCTTGCTGCTCACAGGAAGATCTAGAAAGGGGCCATGAGACCCACAGACCAAACAGGGCAAGACCTGCCCAGACTGCAGGCATTGTAGCCTGCAATCCAAACCCAAGATTAGATATTTGTTACAGAAACATATGGCAGTTTAGGACAGTAACTCAAAGTAAATGCAGAGAAACTGTCTCACAACACTGAAACTCAAATGATGTCATCACCCTGTGACGTTTAGGCACTCAGTGTCACAGCTGAAAGCTGTGGCTGTTCCATCCAGGTAGGATCCACAAACCATGAGGGCTATTCAGCTGTTTTTCACTTGTTCAAACTTTCTGTAAAACTGACAAAAATGAGATGGTAACAACAATTCATAGGATTATTCCTAATTCTACCATTTAATGAAAAATAGAAAAGTTTTGTGGAGCAAGGACAGCTTGCTCTGTATGGTTTCTCTCCTCAGATCTGTCTCTATGGCCACATGCAGCTGGAGTGAGCACCAGCCCAGCTACATAGGTGAGGCCAGGACCCTGTGGGTAAGGTCTGCTTCCTCAGAAATGAGCTGTGTAAATGCCTGACATCAAAGAAAATGGGGGACAGGGGGGATAAGGGGGGAAATCCCTCTGAAACATTCATATTTTTATTGGAGTATATCCATAGAATTTCTTGGGTTGGAAGGGCCCTTCAAAGATCATCTGCTCCAAGTCCCATGGTTGGACTCAAAGCTTCTTTCAACCTGACTTTAAACACTTTCAGTGAGGAAGTATCCACAAAATCTAAATTCCCAAACAATCTTTTCAAAGTCTCATCACATCTATTGTATTACTTTTCTTCCTGATATCTAATCTAAATATATCTGCTTTCCCTTTAAAACAATTGCACCTATCCTGTCACTACAGGCCTTGGTAAAAATTCTTTCTTCATCTCTTTTTTGTTATGACCCATCTTTTTATATTGAAAGGCAACAACCAGGTCTCCCCAGGTCTCTTCTGTTCCCCAGGTTGCACAACCCCAGTTCTCCCAGACTATTAATTATATGTGTTACCATATTCCCAGGTCTCAGCTACAAGGAAGCTACCTCACTTCTCTTCAGGATTCCAAGAGTGCATAAATTAGATGGCATTACCTGTCTGATTATTCTTTGTCAGAATGACCAAAGCTAGAATATATGACTGGAAAAGCTTTAGAGCAAGGAGAGGAGTCAATTATTTTTAAATGATGCTGAGATCAGGAAACCAACGAATGCAAAGACTTGAAATAACCATATCAATGTGGCAATTTAAAACACGCTGTGCTCTATTTTGTTAAGGAGTTTTAATGACCCTAACCTACTGCAGGTTTGTGAAATGTGAAAGCATGCATATATTTCCCATGCCTGACGTCACATATGTAATGCCTATGAAGTAAGCAATTATAATTAAATTCTCCACATAAATTAACAGAGCTACAGCTCAAAAGCTGTTCCATTTCCAAAAAGGCTTTTTTTTTTCTTCTTCAACATGGAACACTTCTGAATTCTTCAAGTTTTTTAGAAGGGCTTTCTGACATGTATCATTTGCTTTAAAGTTTATTTATGTACTTCTCATGCATTGCATTCTTAAGACGAAAAGATCAAAAGGATAGACAGGTTCAGAGCACAAGATGTAAACTAGTTAGATTTCAAGATGATTGACAATATTTGAACCCTGTTCTGACAAACTATACTAAAGAAGAAGAATTCTTCAGTTGACTCTTTTAAGCAAATTTCTACCACATGACTCGACACATCCTATGGCAAAGGGAAGGGTTTGGGCCCTGCACAGCAGCCACCATCACAGCTCACAAAGCAAAAGCACCACCTAGGAGACAGCTTCTTCTTCTTTCCTCCTGTAAATCCAGGTGCCTGGTCCTACAATTCCTATTCCTAGCTCAATTTCATCTACCTGACCTCTGTGGAGATTCTTTTCTCAAACATTGTAATCTACTGATATTTCATCCACCCACTTAATTAGCTCCACTGAAGTACCACTCATGGCCATATCAGTGGAGGCTGTGCACAGCCTTGGAACACAAAATTTATGTTTCCTATAGGATGGCAACTCTCTTGATACAGAACTTGTTTTTGCTTAATTATTAAAAGCTGTATAATGTGTCAAGACATGCAGCAGCTCATGAGTAAGCCATTTTTTCTGTGGTCAGCAAGTGCTGGCCAACTTAGATGCTTGAAGAGCATCCAACTTATACATGAAAAGGAACTAGTTTGTGTTCTTGGGTCACTGAGTGGTTCATTTTGCCAGCCAGGATCTTTCCATGGTGTATCTTATTTACTTGTGGGAAAAGAAAAAACATTCACAAAAACTAGGATCCATTATCAATTTTTATCAATTGTTATATCATTCTCTTCTGGTTGAAAAGCTTTTATAATTCAGTATTAAAACACAAAGTGTTTTTAGATAATTTCTGTTCGATTTTTTGGGCTTCACACCTCTTACAAATCATAAATATTACCTTTCAGCTTTAGTTCTCTTGCAGCACATAGGTTTTCCTGGCAACGTTGCAGTAAAACATATCTAACTTCAATGTCATAAAATTTTACTATTGAAATTACCCAAATATTAATTTCCTCTCTCTTCTGGGTGTTTAGGTGCATCAAATATTTGAAGACAATTATCATGTTCCTTGTTAGGCTTCAGTTAACTTATAGTATATTTTTTTTCTGCTTTAATCTTTCTTCATAAATCAATTTTTCTATACCCCTTAATCATGCATATTTGTTCCTTTTGAGCTCTCTCCAGTATGAAAAGCTTTTGTTTGATCTTTTAGATCCCCTGCTTTAAAAAGTTCATAAATTTAAATGTATTTCAGATCACAAGGGAAATTCCAAATCTTATATAAAATGTTTGAAACAAATAAATAATAATGTATAATAATAACATTTCCTATAGGTTTTAGCACATAGTAAACATACCCAAATAAAGCTAATGGATATTACAAGTTATTCCACCTTTTCTTTTGCAATATGTGTTGGATTTTCATAGTACAATACAGTATAACTTTACTGCACTAGTAGTCTTTACGGCATTTATTTTATACCTAACTTTTAGATCCTGCAATTTTCTTAAAACCCAACTGGCTTATTTTAGATTGCTGTCTCAGAATGAGATAAATCACTGCAGTGACTACAGTGCCTATGAACAAAGTCTAAGGCACTCAGAACCCAATCTCACACTCTAGCAGAGTTCTACAGACACAGATTTTGGTGTCTAGTCAAATGAATTCCACCCTCATGTCATCTTCACATTGAAAAAAAAAAATGCTTGAAAACTGAAGGAAGTTCACTACTGTCTAGGTAAAATTGTTCCTGCAAATCAGGCTAGTCCAAGTATTGTATTTATCTGGAGATCTCCAAGGCTTTTGGTGTAAGATACAGTCAAAGTCTAGACAATGCAGAGATGGGAAAGTTCTCAGTAATTAGATATCAAGACCCCCAAGGCATTATATCATTCTCTCAAGCAAGAGAGTACTTGGGAAGTTGGCATCAGAGTCGACATTTACACAGAGACACATACACACCATATAATTAGAAGATTAAGGTAAAATTATGACACTGCCTTTGGGAAAGTCTAACTCTTAATTGTCAGAAGGATGATTAAACCTGCCACGTCAGATACTTTTGCTAAATTGAAGAGGTTGAGCGGATGAGAACTATAAATCAGTTTGTTTTCTTAACTCCTAGAGAAGCGCCAGTAAATTGGTAAATTTCTTGTCAAAAATATTATGATTAAAAAAATGCTCCTTTTAATCAATCCCTCCAAAAATATTCAGGTAAGTTCTCATTATTCAGATAACCCATTGCTCTTTAGGGAAACATTTGCTTCCTAGGAGACTTCCGTCAAAAAAGCTTTTCCCAACCAACAAATATGAGAATTCTAATCATAAATGATCTAACAAGCACCTACAAATGTCCTGTAATGAGTGAATGTCTGCAATTAGCCTTCTCCTTCCAACCTCAGCACTTTGGAAGGGTTGCTCTTCTGTGAAGCTGAGCTCAAGAAAGGACAAGGAGAAGTCACCAAAGGACCACAAGACTCGAGCAGTGATGCCAGAACCTCTGAGGAGCTCAGGGTCAACAACAGCACTTGCTTGGAAGAGATTTTGAAATATCCCTGGGAGCATCCTAGGGAACTGCAGCAACACATTCCTGTGAACAGGAGGGAGTGAATTCAAGGAGTGGTAGGCCTTTATTTCCTGATAAAATATCTTCCTACAAGAAAACAAAAACCTTTTTTCCTCAGGTTTTTTCCACATGGTCCAGCATAAGACCATGACTTTTACACCTGATAAAGCAATTGATAGTGCAACATTATTAGAAGCTGTATCAGATATTTGTACATCTGATATGTCAGTTTCCATTTTATCTCTTTGTTAGACTTAAAATGAGTCCACTAGATCTATCCAAATCAAGAATAAACAGACTCCATGTGTAAGAGAAGGCCTTTTTCTTCCTTTTTTCCTGTGTAGCCTGTGAAGCTGCTCATTTGTATAATAAATAACAACATGATAGACCTTTTAATTAAAATTAAATGCCAGTACCAGAAAAATTTTAGTGTGTTTAAAGACTTTCATAGATATAAATACACATAATATTTTGATAAATGGGTTTATGTTTCCTTTTCCATTTATGTTTTAAGACTTAAAGAAAAATGTGCAGAAAGATTCACAAAGTAAAAATGATAAGTCTCAAATATTTATAAGATATTGAAAGTTTTTCAAAACTCTTCCAAGAACATTCTAATTCCTATAAAAATAAAGACTAGTAGGAAAAAAAAGTTAGAGGAACACAATTGCTTAATCTGTTAGAGATACTACTCTTTTTACTTTACCATTTTCATCATAAATTCAGGATATTTAAATTGCTCCCAATAGGTTAGCTTTGGAATATACTTTCTCCCACAGTTTCAGAACTGAATTTTTTTTGTCATATCATTTTCAGGAGACCCTTCAGTTTCAAACACAGTAAAGACACTTTCCAGAATACATTTCTTCACTTGCAGTTTTGTCCTTTGTTCTCATGTCCCAGTGAGAGTTGTGCTCTATGCCAGTGCTCATGCTATCCTAATGGATGGACCTGTAATGAAATTTGAAATTTTTCTGCTGCCAGAACACCAAACACCCTACTCTGGGACATGTGTTGCACCATGCAGTGAATCTGGGTTTGTTTTGACCCACTGAACAACTTGATCCCATCTGCCACTGTTGGCTTTTTTACTCTAGTTATGGTTGGGACAAGCCAAATAACAGCATCACCTACAGTTGGTGGATATTAGAATACATAAACACAGCTTGGAATTTTTTTATTCCCTTCATCTCTGCAGTGGCAACACACAGGAACTAAAAAACACAGCTATGACATTCAAGCAGAGAATTAATAAAGATAATAAACGAGGAATTTCTCTTTCAGGAATTTCTTTGTTTTTCTGCAAGGATATATATAATAAAGAAACCTTTTAAGAAGTTATTACTTATTATCATAAAAGAAATCTCACAAAAGTTAAAGTAGACATTGCTTTCGAACAGGGCACAGCTGGCAATTTACAACTGGAGCTATGCTGTAGCACAGCACAGCAATGAATTCCAGAGTGTAAAATTAATTCAAAATATATGAGCATGCATCAAGTACACTCAAAATTTCATTACACCTAATTCTAAGTGTTCAAAATATTAAATGTTTAATAGTGATACAGAAGGAAATAGAAAAACAATCAAAAAGGACACCTAGAGGATTAAAAAACCCACAGAAAATAATGCATAAATCAGAGAGTTGGAAAAATAGATAACCAAAATAAAGATTTTACAGAAGACTGCAAAACTACAAAAAAGCTTTTAAATACATAAGAACAGAAGGTGACTGAATAATACTGTAATGCCTAAAGAGGATAATTTTTTAAGGAATGAGGCAGAAAGTGCTGTGAAATTCAAATAAATTCTTCACATAGCTTATCAGAAACAAAAATTATAGGCAGATGGCAGATCTATACATACACAGGTATACCTTTCCTGAGGCAGAGACAAATAAACACTGCAGGAAATACTAAATGCTTCTGAAATATTACAGGTGACACTCTTAGCAGATGAACTAATTTCTCAGAGCTAAGACATAACCACTTCAGAATACACAGAAAGGGGCAAAACCGGGACCACTTCACAAGAGTCATTTAAATTTAAATCACTTCATTGTTCAAATAATTAATTCCTTATGCAAGACATTACTTTGAAATCAATGGTGTTGTTCACATAAGTGACAGCAGTGAGACCATGGAGAGGAGGAAGATTTGGTGGATTTAAAGAAAAATGTATGGAGCTGTTCAAGAATGGACCTGGTGCAGCCCTGCTCACAGCTAATCATCAACAAAATAAGGACTGTATTTGAGGCAGAGAAACTCTGTCTCTTTCAGGCATATTTTACAGAATCCTTTCAAGGCTTTTTCCCAGTCCAAACACAGAAATACAGGCTTACAGGAACCATGTATTGCAAAAACCATAGAACATAAGCAAACTAGGGAGCAATGGCTATTGCAGTGAGAGAATCTACCAATGAAAACAAGTTTTAACTCTGAATAGAAGTGGTGAGTTCTGCTAGTCCAGGTTCAAGTTTAAACTCCTCAAACTCACCACTGTTCTACACTGCAGATAGCTATCTACTGCACTTTTAGCTACATGTATGAAAGAGTACAGGAACTTCAGCCTAAAAATTTCAAAACAAAGAAATGTTTGCAGCCAAAACAAAGTCAGAGCCAGCAATAATTTTAATTTTCTTCACTAAATATTTTTTGACCATGAGAGTATGTGTAAAATGGATGTGGTTGTGGTCACAATAGCACAGGGATATATAAGGTGAATAACATGCTGAGGAATAATTTGCATGCCTAAAAGACTGTATTTTCATCCAGCTGTAGCGTTTCCTGTAGCAAAAGTGCTTTTCTCTCCTTCCCAATCTTGCTCTTTCCTAAAAATCTTAGTCTTGGAAGCAATAAGACAGGACTTTTGGTTTGTGTCCCTGAGAACAGACCAAGAGTTTTGTAAATGGCTCCATTCTCTGCACAGCTGCAGGGGCCCTCCCAGTCTGCACAGGAGACTCAACTCTGTCTTTGGGCTGAAAACAGACCAGGAGAGACACATGGATATTTGTTTTCTGTTTTTTCTCCTCTGGGGAGAGAACAGCCACACTGGCTGAGATGTACCTCTCTGAACCTTTGGGGAGATACTGCACTGGCTATCTGGAAAATACCCGCATGCTGAGAGGTGGGAAACTGAATTGGGCTATTTGAGTTCCCTTTTGTTCAAAGAAATAGTGCTTGGAACTTGTAAATAGAATTTCAAAGGGAGACAACTTCACCCTCAGTCCTTTCACAGAGGAATAACCTTGACTTCCAAACTTTGAACCAGACAACAGTATTAAGAGCAGTCCAGAAATGAGGCAGTGATGGCAACCAAGAGCTGTTAACGGTACACAAGGTCTGCCAGTCTACAGGTCAGTTTTAACAGGACGCTTGTTAAATACTTGGTATTGACCCAAATGACTTGCAAGCAGAATAGCTGTAAAGTATATAGATATTTAAGCATAACTCTGTGTCTTTTTTCACTCAGGTACAAAAAGTATGTTTCCAGTCTGTGAAGTGAATAGAAATAAATGTAAACTCTGTACCTACCAATAGACAAGAAGCAGTGTTGCTAATGTAGTCAAAAGGATTATTAAAAGCCATTCCTCATTAAAAACAAAATAAAGAACTTTACCTCCAGGGACAGTGATCTTTTCTTGATAGCAAAATACTAAAAGACCAAACAAAAAGACAAAACAAAACTACTATTTCCCATTTCAGCCTGTTAGCAAGTCAGTAAAGGATGACTGTGTCTCTAAAATATAATATAAAAAATATAGCAACAAGAACTAACAAGACAAAGCTCTATCATTAGCCTGAGCAGAAAAAAAAGGTCAGGTGCGGTATTACCTAATGTTAAGTGCCTAAAAAAAAACAAAATTAAAACCCGAAGCTATCAAAAGCTATTTCCCATGTACATTTTTTTCTGATAGAGATTTTCAGGACAAATTAAAGGGGTCTAAAATATCATATGGAAAATTAGGAGAAGAAAGTTTCCTCCTTTTACTCAGTATATCTCAGTATATCCCAGAAGTTACACACTGTTCACCAAACCCTCATGTACTGCACTGTGTTTATCCCTGAAGTTAGCTTTACCTCCCTCATCCAAAATTATCCTGTTTGCAGGAGTAAATTTCTCCATATCTTACCAGCTGCACTTGATTCATTTCATAAAAATAACTAATGGATCAGACAAATAATATACACATATTAGCTTGGAAATTCGCCTGACCAAGAAACTGCTTGACTTTGTTTGCTGGTACAGTTGACTTTTCTGTTTCTGTAAAGGTTACGACTTCCACAAGGGACTGAAATATGTCCTCAGCACTCAGTTTCAGGGAGGGTAAACAGAAGGAAATTTTTGAATCTAGTTCACCCATACTATATATGAACACCCTCATTACTGGACTAGTAGCTCCTCCTCATCCTCCAGTTGGAAAAATTTGCTTCACCTCACCCCAAGCTGTCTTTTCTTTTTTTTTTTTTATACAGTAGTTTGTGTTAGAATTTCACTTACAGTTTGGGTTTTTGTTTTTAATTTGCAGAAAAACTAAGATAATATATTTTGTGTTGGTGTGCAAATAGTTTATGCAACTGTCAATGAACCAAAAACAACCAGATACTTTATAGAGAACTGACATCTTCTGTATCAAGTCCCTTTCATCACCTTAATTGTTATTCCTATTTTACTACAAGATTTTAGTGATAACACTATTAAAATGAGTTCATCTGTACAACTTTTGCTCTTCACGAACTCTTCAGCCTATGCTGAAAGTTAAGGCTGAAATTGGAAGGTTGTTAATGGGAACTTGTTTGTGGAAATTTCCTATGTTTCTATTACTTTAAAAGTTTTCTATCAGCCTAATTGTAGCTAATTATTACCATTTGAGGGACACAGCAGAGAAGCCATGATTTTCTTCCTCACTCAGTGGTCACAGTACATGTGTGGTAGACCAAAGTCTAGCAGGATATCTGCAACTGTGACCCATTCTCATTTTTTTATATTGTAAGTTATATCAGTACAGAGTTTTATAAAATGGGACTGAATATTGAAAGTGAATTTGTAGATTTCAGTGGCAAATTACAACTAAATGTGACCAAGGCAGGATTAAGCCCATCATTTTGCTTAAGAACTCAGATGGTTGGAGTAATTGGATGATAGCTGCAGGGCATCTTTTTGGTCTTTAATTAGGTCATTTTTTCTCATTCCCTCATAGTGTGTATAATTACAAATTAATTTGAAATCCCACTGTGAGTAAAGAAAATCAGTTTAATATAATGGAAGTGCAAAAGCAACAGGATATTATTTTTAAAAAGATTTTTAGTGTTTATGCTAAAATAGTCTGGCCTAAAAGTCATGTCCCTATGGACTGCAGGGCTCATATATGGTTTCTTTCCTGTCTTTTATGTAGACACAGATAAACTTTTTCTCCAAAATAAATGGCATTTCATGACCACACCAGCCATAAGAATTTTGATGAGCGACAGTGCTACCAGAGGACTCCCAGGCAGCTCTGAACGAGGTGATCTAGTTAACCATTTTACTTTTGCCATTTGAAAGGTATTTTTCTGCTTTTCCCTGAAAGTGTCAGGTGTTGCCCAGCCAGCATAGCTGCTCCTGTGAGCTGCAGGAGCTCACCCATTCCATCTCCTGGCTGAGCAGGGCTCCTGGCAGGTTCCTCTTCCCTCCCTCCATCACCCTGGGCCCGAGTGCCGGCGCAGGTAACAACACGCGCTGCTGACAAACCACAGGTAACCCCAGCCAGAGAGGGTGTCCTGACTTGCTGAACTTCCTGCTGTGCTCCAAGAGTTCTCATCTCTCCCCAGAAACCTTGAAAGGGGTCGGTGAGAGGATCCCAGGTGTGATCTGGGAGTGTTGGCGGCGAGCTGGGGGCTGTGCAGGGTGCACACTTAGAGGGAAGAGAAGAAAAAAAGGTGCAGGGAACAAGGGTATCAGGACTTGATCACATTTGTAGGTGTCTTGTAAAAACTGTAGAACATCCCATGCAGTTGGTATGATAAGATTAGGCTTCTGGCAGAAAAAATGAAAAAATAAAGAAACAAAATAAAAGAAAAGGGGTGGGAGGGGAGAAGAGAAGAAGAAAGGGAACTGCTTAGATATAAGATCCAACGTTCACTGGGAGTATTTATTGCATAGCTCCAAAGCTAAGATGTGCTGGGGCATGTGGAAAAATAAGGAGGTGTTAAAAATCTACAGAGCTTCTTAGTTTTCAAAACTAAGTTCAAAGTCCCAGTCTTGGATTATTCACACTGGGACCTTGAGGCCTATTTGAGATGCCATAAAAACTGTATTCAGGAAGGAAGGAAGGAAGGAATAGATTATCAAAAATGAAAGAACTCCTTTTCATTCCGATAATGTCTTTAGAGCAACAGTCTTTTACATAAAACCTTTCGTTTGAGTATATCAACCTATTTGTTAGGTTAAAAAAACATTAAAATCTCATCAGCACAAGGAAAACCTGGGGCAACCAGTTAGGAAGAGGAGCTTAAGAAAGAGATTTGAATGTACTTATCACTCACAGGAGAGATATGTAACAATAAGATAAGTTAGTCTTCTCATCCCAGAAGTAAAATAGACATGCTAACATGGTATATCCATCAGAGTGTTTCTCTAGTGTAATGTCACTCTGCAACTTTTGAAACAAGAAGTATTTTTAAATTTCCACATGAAACTGAATCAGCTAAATATTTATTTTTATGGATTGGATTGGATTATTTGGATTATTTTTAGTTCTGAGAAAAAAATATTTTTTCAACTAAATCTCATTTCCTACTTGGAAAATTTTCTGCCTCTTCCATGTAGTTTCCAGGGCAGAAGATACATATGAAAGTTATATAAAAAGCAAATAAATATGTAGATGAAAGGATTAGCTTCTCTATTTGTAATTTTTCTTGCTTCTGTATTTAAAAACAATATTAATTAAAAATATATTTTTGCCTGCAATACAAATAATATACTTGGGTGGTTAGTCTTCTATAGGGAAAAACCTACCATAGAGATCAATTACTTATAGTTATTCACTTACTCTGCTGTGATTTTTAAGTAAATCATTTTGAGTAGCTGGTGGCTATCAGTGAGCGTCCTTATACAAAAATAAATACAAGAGCCAAACCAGAATAATTATTGGGTTGTTTAAATTCAATTTCCTAAGATTATTTTTAATCTCTCTAAACCACAATTACAAAAAATGGGTGGTCTCAAATTAGCTACTATATAACAGAGCTTAAATTAGGTGAGTGGTGAATTAACTCATTTCCCTCTAAGCATTTACAACTCTTTGTTTGCTATGTAAATAATGCATGACCTTTTATTTATAACAGATCAGTGAGAAATAGAAACCCATAATACAATATTGTCCTTCTTTTCTTATTATTCCCTAGACCTTAATACTAGTAACAACAAATATACCATTAACATATGCATTTAAAAGACAGAAATACATTTATCCTTATTGCAAAGTTATAATCATTCCTCTGTTCAGGAGTAAACTAATGCACTTGGAGCAAATAAATCCTGCTCACAGTTTGCCCACACTCCACCCCTCAGGATGCTACCAGAGCAGCACAACGCTCACCTCAAACCTCAAAACCACTGGAATAAAACCTTGGTTTGATGTGTTCCTGACCCTCAGGCAATCCTTACAACAGTTCATGAATGCAACTTGAGGTTTTGTATGCATCTGGGAAGTCTGTGGTCTCTCAACCCTTAAAGTTTCCCAGGTGGTATTCTTCCCACTTCCTTCCACCTTTGCTTGGTTCAGATTCCTGGGGGGAAAAGGATGAAAATTGTAATTTAGAAATATAGCTCCTACAATGTTCTGATGTGGTAAGGAGAGAAAGGACATTAAAAAAAAA
>VXBR01004639.1:2516218-2540736 GCA_013400215.1 Cisticola juncidis | reverse complement strand
ACATTTAAAAAAAAAAAAAAAAAAAAGATGAATGGAGAATGGGGAGAATAGCAATTCCACTCACAAGCAAATACGAAACTTGTCAAATTCCTTTGTGTTCCACATTAATTATGGAATGGTTTGGTTTAGAAGGGACCTGAAAGGTTATCTAGTTCCAAACCTCCTGCCATAGCCAGAGACAGGTTAGACTTAAAAAATATTATTAACATTTTCCTAAAATACAGAATTGTGCTAGATATCTGTTTTCTTTTAGACACCTGATATAAGAAAAAGAAGGTGCTAAAAATTTGGGAGGCCAAGCTAGAAGTCCCCAGTCTGCTTGATAGGAATGGCTACCTTCAGTGTGTATGTGTCTGAACCAGGACATTTTCAGTTCATGTCACCCTGAATCCTGGGCAGTGGTCCTTCCTTCAGAACCATTTTACTTTTGATGTGTTATTTCCCAAGCCCCTCTCTCTGTGCTGTTCCTACAGCAAAATTTCTACAGTGTTTCTAGGTGGAACCATTTCAGGAAGCAACTCCAAGAATTAAACCGAATTTTAAGAGAGTGAAAGTGATTTTCCAGCTTAAAAATCACAATAGTCACCTCCATGATGAAATATTGAAGCCATAGTAAAAGTTTCATTTCTTCATCAGGAGCAGAACAGAATTTACTTGTCTTGTAAATCTTACCAAAGATGCTAGAAGTCATAACCTTTTCCTAGGACCTGTTAGTTTAGAGTCTTTGGCATGGCTGGCTGAATCTTCCATTCCAGTTCTAATTCAACCCTGCATCACTAAATAAAGGATATTTTCCTCCAGTTTGAATTCGAATGGATTTTCCCCTCTGCTTTTCCTTCCAGTGTTTTTTTTTTTTCCTTCCTTAAATATTTCTCATTGGGCTATGTGGTCAGTTCCTCTTAGAGTATTTTATATCCAGCATTACCTTTCACATCAGGAACATTATTCTTTTTCAGTAACATGTAATTCCTTTTTGCCATGGGCCCCTAAACTCATTATTCTATCCCATCAACACAAAAGAAGAGATTCATCCCTTGTGTTATATTCTTGCAGGAGGTGATATGGTAAAATGTATGAGATACCTCACTGCACCCCACAGGAAGAGGGGTCTGCCTGTACCTGATCTATTCCCAAGGACACTGAGAGTGGATAACAAGGACTGTGAGTGTCTGTGAGTGCAGTGCAGTCTCAGGACCAGTATGTATTTGGTAAGGCTAATTTCATGTTAAATAAATCTAACTTCAGACAAAGCTACTATTCTTGAGTCTGTAGCACAAGGTTAGAATCCAACATTTAGTCTGATGTAAAATTTTAGGCATACTGTGGTGTGACATGGTAGTCTATAATTATTTTTAAATTCTGGTTCAAAATTGAAACCCAGACCATCTCTGCCACTTCCTCCAAACTTAGGTCTATCACAGTAACTCTTCATAAGCACAAATATGGTATACTGGTGTTTGCCAAAAGGAACATTTCCCTGCCTTCTATGTAGAATATTCTATGCAGACACTAGAGCTTCAATGTTCTTTCTTTCATTTTAGAAAGGATTATCAGACTACCTAGATATTCTTGCCTTTCAACAGTAGTAGTAGGATTTTGACTACAAACAAAACTAACTTTAGTTTCCTGATCTTGTGGTTGCAAACGAACATGTCAGTTCTGATCTTGGGATTATGCAAGGCTTGGGTTGCAGCTAAAACTTAATTAAAAGTTTTCATAAGCATTTGCTTAAGCTCCAAAGAGAAGAGAAAGGAAAAAAGAGCCTACATGAAAAAGCAGGCTGGATTGAGTTGACCACTACTTTTTAATGAAGTTCCACTTGTAGGTTTAAACTCAGAAGTGACCATCCTGTCTGACCCCAAGTATAACAAAGGCCATAGATTTTCACCCAGGAATTTCATCCTTTCACTTTGTAACTCAGAGCTGATTTGATCTTTTACAAAAATATGCAGTCTCAATTGAAAGTCATGAGGGGTTTATCCCTCCTCACTAGCAGACTTACAGGTAATATTGCATACTAACAGTTGTCACACTTCTAAGGTTACTCAGTCACTGACAGGAAAATCCATTTAAGAAACAAATCTATCCTGAACAAACAGGCCTTTAATCTCTTGCATTATCTCCGCTGAAGGTGATTTTATTCTAGGAAGCTCGGGAAAAAAGGCTTTTATAATCGTGCTGTCTGCATGTGAATGTGTTTAATGACTTTTTAACCCATTAACCTTCCAGGGGATAACAATCTTAAATAAATGTGTTTCCCAGAAATAGGTGGCTAGATAAAAAAATAGTCTACTAGTGGCATATTGGATTTTAACATTAGACTCTGGAAAGTCTTCACAGGAAAAGGAGGCTGTAAATGTTCCAACTACAGAAAAGCTCCATCTGAAAACTGCAGTTTCATAGTCATCACAGACATATTCACCCACAAAATCTGTCAGTGGGAGTGTATGACCATTCCTCTGAAGCACCCAGGAAATATGGATTGCCATCAGATGATTCTGAGGAACCCAGCTCACCTTGGCTGAGCCCTTTTGCCACAGATTTGCTTTTAATCACGTTTGCTTTGCTTTGCTTGCAGTTCTGTGAATCTGTCCTTTTTTAATTTTTCTATTTATTTTTTCTCCAATTCTCTAAGAAGCACTTCCCAACACTTTCTAATTCATTAAATTGAATATAGGTGAACAAAAGAAAAATTCTACATTTTATTTTGGTGCAGGAAAAGAAATGAACACCTCAAAGCTTTATTTAATTTGAGCTCCTTATGTCTCAACTGCTGGCCCACCCCAAGTCCCTCACAGCATGCCTGTATCTCAGTGAATATCTCAGTGAACTCATTCTCAGTTCTCCTGAGGAGCAGGACATGAATAAGTGCCAGAGAGGGGCAACCCCTTCCTGACATGGCTGCAAATTACAAGAAAAATTTAAACATAAATGTAATACAGAAGTAAAACCATGTATGAAAAGCCACTTACAGAAGAACAGGAGCAAGGAGTGGTTCTTCTGAGTCCAGCCACATCTAATGCCCCTGTACAGCTTTTCATAGTACAGCTGGGTTTGTTCTGTAAGGGTTTATCTCAGCTAAACCAGACAACTCGTGGCTCTAAATGGCATAGTACATTCTGCAATAGCAGGGATCCTTTTGGAAAATGTGAGGCCAAATGCTCTAACATCAGTTGTGTGGAAATCAAACAGTAGGGGAAATTGTGCTCTCCATAAAGAACTGTATACTGAACTAAAGAGAGCTATAAGCAGGAAAATAGCAATATCAAAAGGATTCTGAATAAATAAAAATAATTTGGGTAGGACTCTTTCCCATTTGTTCATTCCTTATGAAAATAACCAAACCTTCTAAGGATGGAATTACTATCATGGATCATCCCCACTCCATGCCAAACCAATATCTGTAAATATAAAAGAAATTGAAAATAATACTCTCTTCATGGGAGGTGATCCATTCCATAGGCCTGTATCAAAGGTTTGAGATTTTAATGGATAATCAGCCATCTGGAGACATTCCCTCAAGGTGCCTGCATATTTTGATTATAGAAGAATTCAACACTACAGCTCTGCTGCTCAGGATGAGCTTTCTGTGTCTAGTACCTTATATTATTAGACATATATTTTGTATTAATTTATACCTTGGGGAATTATGGCACATTAGTTTGCAACTTGCGGAAATCACCTGTCTCTTTAAATTGACATCAGGTGAAGCTCCTACTGCCACGGAGTAAAAGCTTCCTCACATACACATATTAAAAAAAAAGCCTTTCCCAGACACCAAACAGTGATGAAAATGGCCACTTAGAAGCTTTCCACACCGGCAGTATTGCCAGCTCTTGACATTCAGGTCTCATGATTAAAACTTTAAAAGAGATCATCAAAATAGACTTTATGCTTGTCTTTACATTTTCTTTCTCTCTTTTTCTCTTTCTCTTTTTCTCCTTCTCTATTTCTCCTTCTTTCTTTTTCTCTCTTTTTTCCTCCTTTTTTTTTTTTTTCTCTCTCTCTCTCTTTCCTTCATTCCTTTGTTCTTTCCTTCTTTCCATTTTTCCTCCATCACTGCAAGGCCATGGAAACTTCAAATCTTTTAAAAGCAAACACAGTGATTTTCCCTCAGCCACATTACTCTATATATGATATTTTAAGAAAACCATCAAATATTGCAAGGCTCACTAATAAAAAACACTGCACCTGGCAACATGCTTGAATTAACCATTCTCCCTAGGATTTTTGTATAGACCAAATATGCTGGCATAAGCAACTCTTCAAAAAGAAGTCATGGAGCCAGAAGGAATGATTCCAGCACAAAAGCTCTGACCTGTCCTGACCAAGCTCCTTTTTTATATCTGGCTCTGTTGATATCTCCTTGTTTACTCTTCTGTGAGCATGGTCAGAGCGTGTAGGATCTTTTGTTAACAATCTTGCATCTGTCTTACAAATCTTCACAGACAGATAGTCAAACACAAACCAACTGCAAAATAAACAGGTATTGTAATATTATGCCCAAGATTGTAAGAGTAGCTGAGAAAAGCATAAGAACCTAGGCTCAGTGCCTGGTTTACATGTCTATTTGTTCGTCTTACCAAAAAACCAAAAACAGCCTCATGTGTCCACCAGTGAATGACCATAGATGTGTAGCCTAGTGTTGTCTTTCACCACCCACCCTCTTTCAGAATCTCATAATCTCACAGCTGGTTTGTTTTTTTGTTTTTTGTTTTTGTTTTTGTTTTTTTTTTTGCACGTGTTCCTGCTGGCCTGTGAGCCAGGAGACTCATTAGAAATGGTGTCCATCTGTGTGCTATAGGAACCATTGTGGAAGGCCAACTCACCATTCACTAAACAGAGTTAAAATTTTATATTTTAACACAAATCAGTCATAGCTCAAGAATTCTGGCCCTTAGGAAGGGGTGCATACTGCAGAAAAAACTTCACATCCTGTTTGAGATCTCTTGACTGGGATTGAAATAAGGGGTTGGAGCAGGGCTCCTGTGAAATCCTAAATACTGTGTCCAACACTGAAGTTGTCACAAGGCCTAGATATTTGTAGTATTTAAATCAGGAGGCATGCAGACATTTACCATAAAAATTCCCCAGATGTCTCAAATTCCGTGTCATTATGTGCATACAACTCTGCAATGTCTCTAAGCCAAAGAAAATGTCTAAGTCCCACCAAAGCTGTAAATCCACAAATGAGGACCTCCTCTTCACAGGACCTAAAAGACACAAGGGTATGTTTTGAAAACAATTCCACAAACATCCTTCATTTTGTTTTAAACATGAGCAAAGTAGAAGCTTATACCCACCTCTCCTATTCATTATTTTGAGGGTAAGACTTTATGGAAAAACTGAGGATACTGAGCTGTACATAACCTCTTTGCTACATGCTCTCCTAACTTTTAAGCTATCCAGGTAGAGAACACAAACCGCTCCCACCAAAGATTTTCCATTTTCTATAAAAGTAATAAAGATCTTCTAGTGAAGGACAAAGATACAGAGCAAGATGACTCTGAGCCTGTTGTTAGAGCACTCAGCTTGCAAAAGTAATGGTTGTTGAGTTCTGAAGGCTTTCTCTGGTTTAAACTCCTGTAGGACAAAATAGAGAAGCAGGCAGTGGTGAAGGGACTGGACAGACCCATTCCTTCTCCAAAGTGAACTTTCCAGCTGCCTGGAGAATGGGCACTCCCTTTCCCAAAAGGCAACAGAGACCATTTACCATTCTCTGAGATTTCTGCCACCCTGGGGAAATGGGGTCTCCATTTACTGGCCCCCAGTGAGCTGAGATATGAGAAGAGACTGAGCCTCCTGCTGTTTAACTGCAGGACTAATGGCTAAAATGCTCCCTCCACATCCTCTATGCTGTTATTAGAAAGAAAAAGCATGATCCTGGTTGCAGTTTCAGAAGAGAATTTACAGACGCTGGCATGCAGGAGAAGCTGCCTTACTGTGAATTGCTCACATTAGTGACAACACTATTCCATAGTTCTCAGCAAAAGTACTAAAATTCAGGAGGAGGGAGCGCTGGTATGTAAAACACTCATTAGTGTTTCTTCATGACTAAATTAAGAGTTCCTACTCACAGTCCTGTTTTAGGCAGAGAGTCCAAGTATTGCACATCCTCAGCACTATAACCAGGAATTTTTTGGAAGAGCCTAGATGCAGATGCTAGGCTGTGCAACAGTCAGCATTTTGTTTTCCACATCTCTGATCAGAGGCTATAAACTAAGCATTCAGAAGTGAAATGGCTCTCAAAAACATATGCTCAGCCCTTAAATTTCAGTCACTTTATTGAAATCTGAAAGGATACTTAAATATAAACCCAAAAAGGTATATAATGTTCGTGGATGTTCATGTTCATGGATATATTTGCAACATTTGTTTGACCCTGATAATTCAGTGTCCTGATTAATTTTTGGAGGTTGGTCCAAAAATTTGATATCTTTATTTGGTAAAAGGAAAAATTAATTTTATATCAAACAGGTATACTTTTATTCATGAAATACCTAGAAACAGACTGCACTTGCATTTACTAAATATTTTAGGTTGATTCCTGACACAAATTAAGAATATCATGGGAAATGGTACGTCTAAATATTAGGAAAATATCTTGCTTCATGATTGTAGTAGATACTTAATTTAATAAATTGGGGACAAATATAAGCCTTACTTATTTCAAATGGAATTTTTATCTAATTGCTAAACATCTCATTACTGGTTTGTGTCACTACCTTTAAAAAATTCATTCCAAATTTATGAAAATACAAGTGAAGATTTGAAATTGTAGACCACTGAATTGTGGAAAATTTTAAGCACACTGGGTCCTGAAGGCAGCTTTTTCCTACAGGAAAAACAAAAACTAGGCAGAGATGAAATTAAGTTATGACAGGCTGTGCATGGACATTGCTAATGGTCTGTGCCTTTGACTAGACATTTTCTGAAATTAATTTAGTCTTCATTTGCCAATTTTTTTTCCTTGTGTATTCAAGTGGTATATTTTTCCTCTCAGTTACTAAAGTCTTCCAGAATTATCTCATACCTGACTTTTATAAATGTTTTCTGTGCAGCTGCTAATAGCTGTCTACATGGGAGCCCTATTCAAGAGCTGCCAGTGTTTCTGCAGACACCTGCCAAAGGCTGCAGCCCTTGGAGCACACAGCCTGCAGCTGGTTTGGGAGAGCAGGCACATTCAGGTGTAGCTGTTTTCCTTTATTCCTGGGTAGGCACAGGCACAGTCTGTGTCCCACATCCTGCAGGTCCATGTCCTGTGTGGGCACAGGGCCCTGGAAGCTCTGCTGTGGTCACTGGTGGTGGGTGCTGCATGTGGATGTGGGTTCAGTCTGCAGCTAAGTCACCCAGAGGGGTTCCTGCAGCTCCTGCTCTCTTCCCCAGCACACTGAGTGAAGCCAAACCTCCCTGTGCAGCCACTTCCTCACCTGCCAAAATGTACTGGGCTCAGCCTAACCACATTTATAAGCAGTGATGCCATTTACAGAACCAGCTCTTTACAGAGCAAACTTCTGTGAAAACAGGAGCAACAGGGGAGCTGGGTATGACAAAGCTCTAGAGACAGAGACTTCAATGTTTGAAAGCAGCTGAGCTGTGACTGGAGCTGCATGTTGGACTGCAGCTGGAGGGGTAGTACCTCTTTAGGGAAATATTTAAAACTACTCCATTTCAAAATAATCATAGTGACCTGTTATTCCTCCTGGGGACTTCTGTGCAATTTGACTGTGGCTACAGGGGACTGGCACTGCCTAGGGATTGCTGGTGAGGGGTAATACCTCAGTGGTAATACTGTTTGTGATGGGTGGTGATGATGATTCAGCCTGATGTCAAGGGTATGCCAAATAGACTAATCCCAAAAATAGGGAAGGAGATCAACCTTTGGAGAACAGGTCTAAAATAGAGTAGCAGTTTTCTGCAGGGAGAATGGTAAACAGAAAATCTGAACTATGGAGTATAATAAAAGATAATCTGGTGAAACTATTTGATGTATAGAAGAATATGGTCTCAGCTGACAGAGATATGTGAGAGATGGGAGAAAACACAGCAGACTGAAGATGAAAAGAAAGGGAAGCATGTGATAAAAATCTCATGAGAAGACTGCTGATCAGAGAGGCTACTGTCTCCAATTCCACACCACAATGGCTCTCAGCCCCCTTCTGACTGAAATGACTGATCACACTGTCATGATCACACTAACCTGTATCAGTCAAAATGAATAAAATCAGCCCAAAAAAGATTTTGAAGCAGTAGATTTTGAAGCAGTAGATTTTGAACCACTGTCTTCCATCTACTTTTTCAATCTTCTATATTGTGGTTGAGATCTATCTAATCTCTTACATCTAAATCAATTTCAGCTCTTTGGGAAACACGGAGAATTTATATAAACAAGCAAACAGTTTCTGTCCCATGTGTTATTTTCACTGACATTATAAAGCAGTGAAAGAACAGCAGAGAGAAGCCTCAAACATAAGAATTATTAAGTCAGCAGAAATCACTGCAGAGAGGGGCTGTGGCTGCTGCCTGTGAACACATCAGAGGGTGAAACTGCAGGAAGGGAGGCCAAGTCTCTCCAAGTGCTGACAGACCCCAACTGGTGGGACCTTGCCTGTGGCAAGTGACACCCATCCTTCACCCTGGCATGCTTGTGTACTTCCAGCAAGCACTGTGCACCAAACAGAGCACTGGGGAGGCCAAAGTGTGCTTGCTGCAGTGTGGACAGGATTAATTAGTGAAGGGTGATGCCCCTCAGTGAAAGATATTATCAGACAAAAGGTAGTAAAATGCAGCCTGTGCACTAGAGAAGGTAAAATTAGGTCCTTAGGTTCATTGAGTCTAACTATATAGACGTTGAAGGGGTAATAAAACTTTAGCTAATAAGTGCTAGTAACCTCTAAACATGACTTAATAGCTTCAGTTTAATGATTTGGGGCTATATACAATGACAGAGTTAAAGGCTCAGATATTTTAGGTGACTGGTTTCCATCACAAAACCTGATTTAGGTGCCAAAATTCCTTGAAGAAAGGGCTAGAACCTCCAAACAGGACCCAAAACAGCCAGCTCAGTGAGGAACAGCCTGGAGCTGCAGAGACCACCATCACTTTCTAAACATTTTTTTTTTCTTTGAAGAAACTCGATAAGTTTTGCAGAATTGTAAAAGAAGAAAAAAATATTTCCCAAAGTTTACCTGATTGCTGTCTTCACATAAGACTTGGGGTTCATTTTCTTTACAGGGATGGATTAGAGCTCACACACACACACATTAGAAGAATGCCAGAACCTCAAGGTGGAAGTAGATGGAAAAGTTTTTCTTAAAAAAAAATGGAATTTGGGTTTTGTTTTTTTTTTAATAATAGTGCATGTAAAAAGATACTAAATATCTGATTGCTAAGTGATTGGTTCTGGTGGAGACAAACTAGTGAGAACTGCAATTCAGGCAGTCAGAGGTGAATGATGTGGCTCTGCAATATTTCACATGGCTCTCATCACTTCATGTGATATATGTGTGAATAATTAAGAACTTGAACCTGCCAAGTTTAGGTTGGAAACAGGGAATTTGATTCCTGATATATAATATCTAAAAGCAGATATTTATCAGTCACAGTAAAAATTATTGGTATGGAATTTATGAAAATCAAAACAAAAAACCAACAAAACAAAACAAAAAAATATGGCATGTTGTTCCCAAAAGTGAAAGACAAGCAGGTTTAAGTCATCCCTTTCATTTCCTCTCCACAACTGTAGTTGAGAACACAGCTAACTCAGTCAAGAATCTTCTCTTTTTTCCTCCTTTTTATTTTGACAGGGGCTTTCACTCCCCCCACTGAGGGAAACTAAACTCAGAGAACTTTACAGGCATTTCTATTGACTCTGTGAATAATCTTGACTCTATGGATTATCCTCAAGCATCTGTGGAGAGCACAAAAGATTTCCCCAAACATAAGAAAAAGAATACTGATGCAGCCTGGGGCAGGTTTTTTTTTCCTCAGCTCTCAAGTGATTTTTAAGAGCCAGCCAGTCTGGAAAACGATGGATTTGTTTGTAGGAAAGGTAAACACTGCCAAAATCAACAAGTTCCTTCCTTAGGGGCCTGTAGAGCAAATTGGTCCACAGATTAAGACAGTTCAGTTAAGTCATGTTGAGGCTGACATGAACCCTTCAGGCTCCTTCACTTTTACCCCAGAAAACACAAAGAGAAGTGATGAGATTCTTATGAAGGAATTATACATAGTAGGGTCAGAGAAATGAAATAAATCAAAATTAATCTCCTCTGTAAATTTCCTGGCACAGGATTTGAGGGGCTTAACTGAGAGGGTTGGTAGGTTTACCAGTAGTCTCCTTTGCACAATTTTGAGTCAAATAGGCTCTGTCTTGACTCTCTGGATTGGTATCTGTGAAGGATTTAACAGTGATTAGAGCTGTGCAAAATGATCTCCTATGTTGTCACCTGCCAAAGAAATGGCAGTGGGTGAAGGTCTAACCCTATTCACAAGTTGTTTTTCCAAGCCAAGCCAGGAAATGTGCTAAACAAGCAGAGCCACCATGGATTACAAAGGTGGATTTCATCTTCATGAATGCACAGGATGTGTGTCAGTGAGATGGGGAAAACAGCATTTTACAATCTGCTTTGCGATTTCCCAGCACTTTTTTATTTCAAAGACATGAAAGAATTAAGACAAACTGGTTTATAAACCTGATAACACAGCAAAACATTCATCACTCTCATTTCAGAAATCAAGAAAAAGAGGGAAATAGAAACTCAATTTTTATGCCAATTCTGGTGCCATAAATCAGGAGAAAATTTTATCAGAAAAGTGTAACAGGAAGGTAAGGCAAAATTTTCAGATTATTCTACTAAACAAAGGTGCTTAAAACTTTAGCAAGCAGTTCTGAATACTTTGGCTGGCTGTAGCTGACATGGTCAGGTCATTCATAGTTCAGTTGGACTTTATTGGCATGACAACATCTTCACACACAGCTACAGGAAATCAGCAGTGCAGCTGGGAGGGAACACAGGTCTCCTGACTAGCAATTCTGTGTATTAATGACAATACTCTGCTTCCTAGTGCCTTACATCCTCACAGCATTTTTTAACCATTAACTAATGCATAAGTGAGATTTGTTTGAGATGGAGATGCAACAAGAAAGCTCAAAATGAGGAGCATGCAGGGCCACCATTTCAGTGGGAAAAGGTTAACTCACTGTAATTGAATCCCACAGAGCCTGTCTATTCAGAAACCACCACATTTTAAAACCAATGCAAGTTAACATCTCATTAACAAGGAGGTTAGTTACTATAAGTCTGCTACATATAAAAAAATTTAATGCTTATTTCTGCTGGCAAACACTGTAGAGGAATATTATATCCAAAAGTCTTTGTCAAAAAGGCTAAAGAACTGCAAAGCACTGCATTTGCACTCTCATTCTGACCTGAATTAACACATCTCTGCAGACTTTTCCTGGAGGAGACCAGAGGGAGCACACGTGTGCCTCAGTCACACCACAGACACCTCTGTCTCTCTGTCTCTGTCTCGGGACAGAGCTGTTGCACTTTGCTGGCACCAAGAGGGGAATACAAGCCTGCTGGCAGTGATGGTGATGTCCCTGGCTGCTCAGAGCTCCTGTGGACCCAGCTGCCTGTCCTACTCCAGGATACATGCTGGGCATCCTCAGGGATGAGTGCCACCAGGATTCCTGGGCTCCATGAGACACAGCTAAGGCAGCACCAGCACAGCCTGAGCCTCTCTCACAAGGGATGCCAAGCATGGAGCTGGCATGTGGCACTGACCCCTGCCTTTTACTGAGCACAAACTGCTTTGTATTGGTGGTCCTATCATCACATGGCCTCTCCTGACTGTGTTTTCTATTTATTATTGCCACAGAGAAAAAGCTTTCCACATGCTTGGTATATGTGCAGACACTAAAACGTCGCCTACTCTTAGAAAGATATTTGGTTGATATTAATGAAGTGCTATTTTGGAAGGGTGTGACTAAGAAATTTCAGTCATTTAAAGAGAGACCCAAGGAAATATACACCTTGTTTATGACTCATAGTCAAGAAAGAGGAAGAAATTTTGCCAGCTAGAAGAAAATAGCAAAGAAGTGGCATATGTGTTGTTACCAATTCACAGATCTAATCCACAGCTTTACTCACTGAAGCACAAATTTACAATGTCAGTCCTGGTTATGTGATAGAGGGGTTTATTTCCAACACAGTCATGGGTTAATAACTTTAGTTGGCTTGTAACAATTGAAAAGCAGCAACAGGAATCATCAGTGTTGTTATGGCCACAGGGTGGTAACAGAATTCAATGAATTCTAGAGAAAAATACTCAAAATGTCAAAACATAAGCTTAACTGAAAAAAAGGCTGAAGTGTAAGCCCAACCCAGAGAATGGAAAAGTACTGGATAAAACTCTGGAAAATATACTGCAGGGAGCAATCCTGCTTTGGCAGTGGGATAGGCTAAATGACCTAATACAACTTTTCCATCTCTAATTTATATCACTCTATGATTCAAGGAAAACAAACCGTGAAATTAAAAACTGAAGCAAGTCCATTACCTGGCTACCACATTTTATAAATGTATATATGCACGATTCTATAGGTATTTAAAATAGTGGCTGTCTTGGCATTAGTACTACAGGAGATATGTGCAGACTGTCAGATTTCCTCTTACAGCATTCATCTGGCTGCCAGGCTGAGCAGATGCCAGCAGCCTCAGAGATAGACCTAAGAATAACCCTTCAGACACTCTGGAAAAAATAATCACTAAAACTGAAAAAGTCAATTATGGTGACTGCTATGAGCTAAAACTCTGCTTGAGTTGTGACAATCAAATCAAAGAACAAACACAAAACCAAAAACAAACAAACAAACAGGAACAGAAGGCAAACTGGGCCCTCAATGTCATCAGCTACGTTGGAGAAGGGACATTCCATAGGATAGGCACCTACTTACAGTTCTTTTACATATTTTCTTCTTCTGTGTTTCTTTGTGAACAATTAAGTTCAACAACTGAATTGATAATTAATGAGTAGACTGATCAGAAGATAAAGCATCAAATTCCTCTCCTTACTGGATACATGCACATCATAAAAAATTTAATAAAATATGTAATACATCCAAGTCCCTTCCCACCATTTTTTTTCTTATAATGATCTTCTTTTAGAAGAAATCACTACTCTTAAATTACTGCAAAGAGAGACATATACATTTAGGTTCTCTTAGCTTAGTTTAAAAGTATTTCCAATGAGAATATGTACTAACAAAGACTGTCCTGTTTTCTGAGAAGGAAATGCTGACTTTCAAATGTGCTTCCCCATGCAGATAATCCTGTGACCACAGAGGTTCCTGCAGTTGTAAATAATTTGAGACCACCTGGACATGTCTAATGTAGATAGCCTGGGGAAATAAGTCATTCAAAAGGAAAACGGAGTCCTCTTATTTGAGTCCCTGGGTAGAGATCTGTAGCTCTCAGGCTAATCAATTAGCTCCCAGCAGAAGAATGGGTGGCTCTGTTCTGGAGTACCAGCTCCAGTGCCTTTCTAAACAGTGGAAGAGCCCTGTCATCCTGTTTTAAATAAGGAACAAGCTTCACCACTGAGGAGGAGAAGTATATGGTTTAAACAAATAGTTTATTAAAGGAGCAATTGTAAAAGAAAAGATTCATCCTTTTTTTAAAGGAGTATTTGTGCCATCTGAGAAAAATAGCTACTTTGAATTGCTTTTCCACAACAGTGATCTTCCAATTATTAAAGAATGTTTTTTTTCTCAAAGGAAAAAAGAACACTAGTAGTGTTGAAAAAGCAAATGCTGGACAGACCATAATCAAGATGATTGCCACTGGAGTTGAATCAAACAAATCTACTTGGGAAGGTGACACAGAAGTTTCCTGATGGTAAAATAGAAATGGTAGATGCATAAAACCAGAGACTCCTTCAGCTGCTTCTAACCCTTTTAAAATTGCCTTATGCATTACTGTCCCTGCTTCAGCCCTTATTCTACTGCAGACATTAAAACACCCATCAAATCCTTACAGAATCTCACATCTCATGACTTAAGGATATTTTAAATAATCTCTGACATATTTAGGAGCCAATGCTACTGATTTTCAGTGAGGTTTGGGCTCCTGAGACAAGATTCACAAGAGAATTGTATTCAGAGGCTCAGAGTTCCTGCTGCACTGTCCCAGCTGGTAATGACCCTGGAGGCCACAGCTCTCAGCAGCACAGAAGAATTGGCTGGACAAGACCTGCAGAAACCCCAAAAAGGAGCTTGATGCTAAAGATGGAAATGCCACACTGTCCCCTCATTACAATCAGCTTAGTTTGTCTCTCTTCAGCTGCTGCTTGTTTGGCCACTATAACTATATTTGGCTGGAGATAAGTCAAATCTGTTAGACCCAGTTTTACAAGTTACAGATCTAACATAGCTCCTTACCTTGTGCTATTCTTTGTACAATTCATGGAACAGTGGATACCATGAACACCCCATTCAGGAAATCAGCAGGCACACAGAAGAGAAATGCTCCACCAGGCTGAGCCAGAGGATATTTTCTGAGTTGAGCTTCAGCTAACAAGCTTAGCAAAGCTCCTGGCTCCACTGGTGTTTCACAGCCATGAACTTTGCAGAGCCAGGAAGTCTTTCACAGAAAAATGGAGAGAAAAAAGACAAAGGTAGAAGCCAAAACACTCCCTTATAGTGTTATGGCTGGGGTATTTATTTCAAAGATCTACATTCATATTCCTCTTTGGGTAATTGAATCTGAGCCCAAGCTTCCCTATGCATATACTTTTGGGTATCTGGGGACAATGTTTCTCAATTCCTCAGATCTTTCCCTTTCCATTAATTAAGTAGTCTGCTCTTCAGGGTAGTGAGAGGAAAGCAAGAAATTTAACGGAGGAAAAGGCTGAAGAAAAAAAAAAACACCCCCTAACTTGCCAAACAGAACATTTTCCTGAGAATTAGGACACCTGAAGCTGAAACAAAGTTGGATGAAACCCATTTTCCAGGGCTATATTTTCTAACCAGGACATTCCCCTGCAGCTGAGAGATGCTAAAGAATATGTAGGAAATTTGAGTCTGGATTAAGTACCTCTAACCAGCAGGAAAAACAAGATACATTTAAGGATGTGCTACGTGGACCAAAGTACTACTACTGCAAGTACTTTAAACAGGTTTACACACCAACCAGAAGGGAAACCAGATGGCATTTTGATAAAGATACACAGACAGCTATGATGATACTTAGTTTTTGGATTTAGAAGAAACAGGCTGGTGATGTGGATCTAGACTTTAATGATAAGGTTTTAATAGGGTACCTTTGTAAAATGAGCCTACAAGTACCCACACTGTGTTTGAAGAGGGATGTGGGTTTTTCTGAAGGTGCCTGCACTGAGCAGAGACACCTGAAGAGTGCTGCACCTACAAGTGTTGTATCTGTGCTGAGTAGCTCCAAGGGCTTTGGCTATGAGTGCACTGCACCAGCTTGGGCCAACATGGCCCAAATTCTGTTCTCTGTTTATGATAGTTAACTTCTACTTTTTATGCCCATATCTATATTCTTGCCCTAAGGAAGATCTTAATTATGCTTAACAGTATAGTGTGTACACCCCCATGGAAAATATTAATGACAGCCCCTCATTAGTCTTTCATACCCATCTTCCCTATAAACTGGGTCATATGGTGCAGCACACACAGTAGGGTAGGAAATTTGGAAGATATAATTCTTACATATAATTCTTTTGCAAACAATACAAAGTGTTTCCATATCTTATTTCAAAAAAAAAGTGTAGTTTTATTATTTGTTATTTTAATAGCTAAAAGCATAATAATAATAAAACACCAACACTGATTTGTTTTTCCACAGAATTGTAAGACTCTGAGAGTTTGGGACCACTTAGAACAATGACAGATTTTTTGAAGGCTTGAAGTATATTATGGAATAGAATGTCAGCTGTCCTCATACTTATATGCAATTTAGGCCCCTAGCTGCAGTGAACTATCTGGTTTTATAGGGTCTGCCCAGATAGTCTGGATTCTTTGGTCTGAATCTGAATTTTTTTTTTCCCATGCTCAACTTTCCTACTGTGTGTGGTCCCACAGAAATCAATACCACTCCTCACAGCAGTTGAACTAAAGATGAGTGTGATTTTCTGAGTGTGAGTGTCTCATGGCCTGAGACTGAAAATCCCATGGAAAAGCAAGTGTTATCTGGGGAGAGGGAAGGTTCTCTCTGAATTACCTTACACACTTATTATTCCATGTAAAAAAATGCAAATAAAATTATAGTGTCACATTTTCAAGCTGAAACTCTCTGGAGGCTTCCTTATGTGATGCCAAGAATCATAAGTCAAAAACCTTAGAATAGTCAATGAGTTTCAAATCATTCCCTTATTTTCTCAAGTTATCTGGGCAAGGATATTTAGCATGGTTCCTAATTTATTAACTTTTATAATAAGGATTTTTTTTCAGGAATATAACATTATGGAATATTGGTGAGCATATTATTAAATATAATCATCAAGATTGTATGGTCATGTCTATCTTTCTCCAAGATATTTTGATAAGTGGCAGTTTCTTTCCTCATACATTTCAAGCTCTATTTATGTTGTTATAAGAGCTTAACAAAATGAGTGCTCTGGTGGGTTACCACTGCTTTTCCTTAGTGGAGGGCAACAAGTGCTGAGTCAAAGGGACTATGCAGAAATTCTGACGGTCCAGGACATTATATTCATCTCAAATGAGACAAAAAGACCACATTTTAAAGAATTATTAGTACCAAGAATACTGTTACTTTTTATTAGTGTTTGGGTTTTACATAGCACCAATTTAAAACAGTCATTCTTTTTAATTTACCACTTGGAGGGGGAAATCACACAAGCACATAAAATCAAGTTTAGTATGAAGCAATGACTGATCTCAAACCTTGCATTATGCAGAGGAAAATTATGTAGTCAAATAACAGCTGCCAGCTGTGATTTTGAGCCAGAACAACAGCTTTCCTCAGCAGGGTGCTGGGAGACATCTCCAGGGTGTGTGGGGTGGTTCACAGTGCTCAGGGGGAATGGGCTGTGTCACTTCTGCGAGGAGCAGAGCACAGCAAGGGAGGGCAGAAGCAGAAAGATGGGGACAAAAACAAGTACCTGTGCCCTGACTTGCCAGAGAATGTAAATCATCTGCATTGCAGCCATTTTTAGGATTTTTGCCTTCCTCCCACTGCTAAGCTGGAGCAGCAGCTTATGCAAGTGTGTCTTAAGTCTGAAAGGAGAGGGGAGTAGGAGCAGGGGCAGCCACTCAGGCCAGTCACTAACAAAAGTGCTCCCAAAAGTCCCCATGAAATATTATCTCCCCCAGGCAGCTGTTCAGTACCTCATGATGTGTGTAAGGCACTGCCCTCCTGCCAGCCTATGCACTGCACAGCATTTCACCCCAGCTCATTCCCTTTATTAGATTGTGGGTTCAAAGGCTTTGCTCTCCTTGCTGCACAGCCAGGTCCCCTCCCCAGGGCTCAGTGCTGCTCTCACAGCCCTCACGTACCCCCAGCACCACCCAGCCCATCCTTCTCCTCAGTGTATCAAGCCCTCAAGGGCCTGGGAATGCTCTCTGATCCACTACATGCAAGTAAAACAAAGGTTTGTCTCATGCACATATATGTGCCAAACAGAGTAGATCAGTTTTGCAGGTAGCAAAGTTAAATTAGTTAAATTTGTCACCATTTTGCTGGGAAATTTCTTTTGTCTGCCTACATGGAAATATTCTGTTTGGTGACATTGTGCCTTTCAGGGATTTNATATATATATATTTATATATATCCTTGATGTCCCTGCTCACTGAGAGCAAGTCCCTTGCACCCCACCACAGCCCCAGCCTGACTGTAAACTGGTACACAAGCACAAAATATACTGAAGAGTGCAAACCCAACAGGATCCAAGAGGCATCAACACTTATTAATCTGCTGTGGTTTTAACAAAAGAATGAAAAACAAACAAATCTCCCATGGGAGCAAGATGAATATACAAATAAGTTCCATGAGGAATAATTCAAAGGAAGTTTGCAAAAATTTACTACTGTTTGGATTAGTCAGCATAAATAAAAATATATTTATTCACAGTCTTAAATCCAGGCTAGGACTAAGAGCCTGTTCCACAAGCACAATCTGCCATATAACTGGAGTTTAGAGCAAGGCTTCTACAAATCTCAGATAGTATTTTATTGCTCATCTCTTAGTACTGCCAACCCTCCTGTAAATAGCCTCTTCTTTTACTGACATAAATGCAGATTGTTTTCCCTCAGAGAACTGAAAATAGAAGGCAATAATTTTTTGGTGAGTCACTCTGAAACTTTCTGAATTATTAAACAATCATTTAGCCAAGGTCCAAGACCACCTATGAATCCAGCAGAAGCTCACAGTTAACATGGAGGAAGGGCGTAGTACTGATGATCTCCAATTTTTAACTGAATGGTGTAAAAGTCACTTACTGGTAATGGGAAAAATGAGTGTCCTGGAAAACATGGACAGCAACAGCTTCTCCTGTCTGAGCTGCATCTGTTCATCTCCTTGGGGAGCCAGAGAGGAGCCCTTATTTCTGCCAGAGCCAAAGGACAGGGGGAGACACGTACCAGTCTCACCACAAAAGCCAAAGCATTAACCAAAAGATGACTGTAATGAATGTCAGGAAGATCAAATTAGGGTCAAGATAACTCGGTGTCCTGCTTGCTTGCTGCTTACTCAGAAATAATTTCCTCTTTATGTGAGTTATTTGCTCAAATGAGGTTTGTAAGAGCCCTTATCTGACTCAGCCTCCAGGCAACGATGTTTGCCTGGCTGGGTCAAACCACGCAGTCACTGAAAGCAGTGGGAACATTCCTTGGGATTTCAGATGGGGACAAACCCTGAGTTAACCTACACTATAGCACATATTTCCTTAAACTCCCCACAAATGAAAAAAATCTTTCCCATTAATAAAAATTAAAATCAACTAAAATGATAACATTTGCAACCACTACTTTCTTCACAAAATTATCCTTTTTTGTCCTGAAGAGGAGCCTACTCATACCACTAACTTTAGCTATCCTTTTATGCTGAAAGTCACCGTACATCCCCATTAAGGCTGAGGAAAAATATCACATTAGCTCCTAAGAAAAATATGTCAAGAACTTGATCATTTCGTATATTAAGCAGATTGGCTCAGGTTTCCAAAGAGTTTCTGCTCAGTTTTCAAGCCCTTTTAGGCTTGCACTTACCTACCTGTTCACCCTTTTCCTGATTGAGATTTGAGCCACTTGCAGAAAGACAGAAAGAATTCTGTATTTGCCATGATACGAGATATAAATATACTTTGATTTGTAAATTAACCTCACGTTGTCCAGCTTTTCCATTGTCCTTGAAGCTTCTTTGACTAATTTGTTCATAAATGTATTTCCTTTTTTTTCTTTTCTTTCTCCATTTCATTGTTTTGTGGGTTCTCCATTAGCCTTCAGATAGTGTCTTATCTTATTTTGTAGTTTTGTGAGACTCTGGAATTAGCATCATGTGAACTTTTGATTTCACACTGTTCTCTCCCTCCATCTTTGCAACCCATGTTTTCCTATTCCATGTTTTAAAGGTGCCTTGTTTTTACAGTAGTCATGAAAGATGGAACCCTTCCCTGGGAGAGACTGTTAATGCTGGGCTGTTGACAGCACAGCAGCAGAGAGGAAATGTACAAAGTGTAACCTAAATAAGAATTCTCCTTTTCTGCCAGTGCTTTGCACTTCTGCCAATGCAAAGGCAGCAGCACCAGCCCAGTTCACCTGGTCCAACCAACCTGCTGAGCCTGGTTTGGTGCAGTCCATACACATGGAAACACATCCATAGATTGAGCTCCTTAGTTCTGTTTCTTTACCCAGAGATACAAATAGTGACCACCCATTGGAACCTAAGTCCCTAAAGTATTCCTATAGAACAGATTCCATGAAATTTGCCTTTATCTTTGGGTTTCTTGGAGATTTTTTTCACTCAGTGATTAGTCATCACTCCAGGAAAGCACCAATTTTTTAAGCATCAGAATTTAATTCTTTATTCACCCTGAGCACCTCAATAAACATGTTCATTTGGAGAGCTAGTCTTATCCAGCTAATACCCAACTGCTGCTGAGTTAATCAAACAGTAACAGCAAGGAGGCAAAAACAGAGAACAGAACTGCCACTTACACACTTTGCAGCTAATGATGGGCAGGCACCCAACCTTGCTGGAGATAACCAGATCAAAAATTAGTTTTATTCAGAATATATTTCTGTCCCTCTGTCTAAAAAAAAAAAAAAATTAAAAGGACTGAACTTCAGAAGTGAGACTTTAAAGCAGTATTTTGCAAATCTATTAAAAAAAAAGAAAAGAAAGCAAACAAGAAACAAACTTATCCATTCCCATCCAGGGATGCAGAGATGCAAGAGACACATTCTCCTAAGATTCTGCTTTGCTTCTCCCCACCTTCCAGTCATTTTTACCCAACTCCCAAGAGATTTTATTAGAGATAAAACAAGGGAAAATGAATGTTCCATAGAAATGGAATTTCTTATGGATGTGATTACTCATTGACCCACATCACAGAAGGACCTTTCTGTCCATGACATTCAGTCTGAGCATGAGCACACTTCTGTAAGACTTGAGACTCCCTGAAGCTCTGCTGAGATTTGCAGGATGCAGTGTTCAAGCAGCCCTGTTCAAACTCAAGACAGAGCTTTTTCATTCTTTGGCCATCTTGTTGTTCATATTCCTCAGTTTACAGTACTCTTTAGAGGAGAAATTAAAAGTGCAGCATTTCATTCCACAATTTCTAAAATCAGGTGCAGCTTAAAGAGTTATTTATGTTATGATTATGTTATTGTCATGATGCTGTTTAAAGTGCCTTCTTCACAAGAATCCTATTTGTAACAATCTTCCAATTAAGCCTGGAATAAGATTTCCAGACACTGAGGTTTCCCCTGAAGCACAGACCAACTTTCAGTCATCTCCAGGCAAAGCTAATTCACAGTCTAGTGCAAAATCCATCTGGTCTAATTAGGTGACAGAGTTTGACTCTGCTTGTTTCTCACCTTTTTCTATTCAGTCCTGCACAAGATGGAATAGAAAACTGAATTCTAGATGTTGGAGACCAGCAAACTGAAGAGCTGGTAAAGAAATCAAACAGGCCTCTTAAACTGTCTAATTTTCCTTCCATCAGGAAGGAACATTGCACAACTCTGTGCAATGGAGACCCATTAAATGAATACATGAGGAAGCTGATCTGTAGTGCATCCAGCACAATAGCTAAAAGAACACTGTTAAATTTATCTATCCAACCCAAAATATATTTCATATAATGTGACAGACTGCTCAAACAAGTATCTCTCACTCAAGGGAACTGCTAAAGCATTTTGGTGCAATGTGGATACGTATTTAACAGATTTTTACTTCAGATGGAATAACCCTTTGGAGGTTTACCATGCTTATGGTTTCAAAATCAGGACATAAGACTACTGACTACTGATAGGGGCTTTATTGATGCCTTTTCCAGTGCAGGAGAAAAACTGTGTTGTACACTGGTGTTGACTTTCACAGCTCCTGGCTATTCTTTGTATTCTTTGTGTTTCTTGTTGGTTTGAGGGGACTTCTGACTTCATTGCATTCTTTATGCAAAGCCAGCAAAGCTGTCACCAAAGGGACTTTGGATACGAAAATGTCTTTTTGAAAAAAAAAAAAAAATTATTAATTTTTTTTCCTTTTTTTGCTTTCTGAATGAAATTGTTTAGGATAAAAACATATTTCCAGTGTCAATGGGACCACTGGAGTATTACTGATTTTAATGAATTTTATAAAATATTTGAATTATGAGTTCCCTAAGCGTCAGCCAGTAATCATTATCTTTTTTCTTATTCCATCCTCTACAAATTATGTGTATGTTTTTTCTGAAGCAAGTTCTTGGAAAGAGATTCCCTGGACAGGAGATATCTGAGATTTTCAGGAGGAAAAAATTCAGATCCTTTCCTGGAAATCCCCCACTGCAGTCATTCGTAAAGCAGACTACTCAAATAATATAATGTCAAGTCATCTGACCTGTACTGTCAAACAGCAATGAAAAAGAAAAGCAGCAACTTAATTAGGAAGGCTCCAAATCATATATAAATTCATAAATCAATGGCAATCACTCAGAAGCTGATAGGGAACCAGACACTTAATCAGTGAATTAAAGTAACGTGCTTCATTCAGCTGCCACTCTTAAACAATTTCTGTCACATGTTTTGCCACAATGTTCAGCTATGAAACACATTTCATGATATAGTTTGGAAATCCCAGGGGTACGGATAACTGCAGCATCCTTAGAAATCGCAGATGCCTTTCATATTCACATTAATCATTCTTTCTCCTAACAGCTCAGTGAAAATGCTCAGCAGTCTTCAAAATGTCCATCTCTCCCACAAAAATCTTCATATTCGAAAAAAATTACAAATCTGGTTTAGAGTGGAAATAAAATTTTCTCATGAGGGAATTTCCTGGAAAAAAAGAAATAAGGAAGTAATGTTTTCCTATTTCCTGGTTGATAAAAGTTTTCCACAGGAAATGAAAAAGCAAAGCCTGTTCATATGGGAACTTAGAGAATTTTGACCTATTTTTCCTCTGAAAAAATATTGATTATGAAAATAGCAGAATTCTCTTTCAGACAGTCACTTCCACAAAAAATTTCTTCTCAGCCCATTAAGCACAAGAAGTTATCCAGAGTCTCCAAAAAGTTGACATATATCACATGAAAAGGCGCCATGAAGAATTTTGTCTATATTATTGTAACAAAAAATGTGTTACTATCTTTTTGTAGTGTCTTGCAGTACCCTCTTGTCTTAGAGAGGAAATGCAATGGAAAAGAGAATTCCCAGTAAAATAACTTCAGGAACTACTGATACCATGAGGCAATGTTTCCTAGATATACTGACATAAAACACAGCAGAAGGGTGAAAGTTACAATTTCAGCGAAGTCAGGACTTTTCCCTTACACAGTGCTGACATTTCAGCAAAATACATATGATTTTTTCAGTGTGTTTGCATTTCACTTGAAAAATAAAATGGATAGGATGAGTGTTTCCAGACAAGTTCTCTTAAGGAGTGAAAATGGTTGGCAGAAGTTCAGTTCTGGGACCGCTGCTTCTCTCTTTGGGACACACATCTACCACTACAGAAGCAGACATTCCCCAGATCTGGTCTGAGAGAGCAGTGAAAGCTCATCACAGTGAAAACAATCTGACTTTGCTCCAAAAGAGAGAAAACAGAGATTCACCAAGCTATATACCACCTGGAATGGCTTTGCAGGTTAAACGTCAAACGTATTCTATGAGAGAAGAGCTGATTTGTTGTTGTTGTTGTTGTTGTTGTTGTTGTTGTTTTTGGTTTTGATTTTGCTTCCAAGAAGCTCCTTATTAAAAAAAAACAGTTTGTGGGATTTATGGCACCTATACCTGTTGACAAAGTCTGCACAAAGCTACTTGTGTGTTGTCAGGCCATTAGATATGCTGCTAGGTGAAGGTACAATGAAGACATCACCTGTGCAATAGATTTCTTCACCCGATGACAGCATTTCATTTTTCCCTATCTGGAGACAGAATGAAAACACCAAGGATCTTAGGAAACAACTCCATGAGATAAGATATAAGGGAGCTTGTGCCAGCTTAAGCCAATACAAGGCCCAGTGATATTTTCCAGCTGGAATTTTCCTTTTCTGCCTCTTACATGTGCACTCCCAGGCAATGTGTGAATTTGTCATCAGGCTCTAACAAATTGCTGTTTGTTTTGCAGACTGCCTGTGTCATCCCAGCAGGAGCGAGCAGAGTGCAGAGCAAGAGGTCTCCCAGCTGGCACAGCAGCCCCCACTGACAGACAGAGCCAGCTGCTGGGATTTAGCCTGTCCCTGCTCCCCACACAGGCTGATCCTGCAGCACAAACTTGCAGCAGGGTCTCTTCCCACTGTTTTGCCATCGTGCCTGTGCTCTGTAACCCCAGCTTCAGGAAAGGTTCCCTTTTCACAGCAACAATTGCTCAGCTCTAGCAGAGAGCCAGCCAAAAGGCCCAGAAGTAACCCAAGTACTGCCAAAACCCTCTCAAATAAAATCACCCTGCATGTGACAGAACTGTGTCCTGTCCCCACACACTCTTAATCAATGCCAATTATTCATTTCTTTATAGGCAGTATTAAGAGATTCTGTTACACATGTTGCAAGGACATTGACATTCTTTCAATTTCTCAGTCTACAATGGGCGTAATCTCCATAGAGCAGCAAATGATGATGGATGAGTAACCTAAACCAGGAGACTTCTATGTTGTTTCAAGAATATCACTGAAGGGTTTTCCCTAGATTTCAGAGCATAGTTGTTGGTGTTTGAGGTTTTGTTTTCAAAAAATACATGTACATTTGTCACTTATACATTTCAAGAGCATTACCACAAAGAGGAACCCTTTTTGCCCTCTCATATTTAACATTCATGTGGCAGTAGTCAGCAGTCCTCTCC